>JAAGEH010000037.1:6876436-7092554 GCA_011751065.1 Lasiurus cinereus
CTCTCTCTCTCTCTCTCTCTCTCTCTCTCTCTCTCTCTCTCTCTCTCAATAAAATACATTAAAAATTATAAGTCTGTTTATGGATTTAAAGTGTTTCTCTGAAATAGAGACAGTATTTCTAGAAATAGTATTGTGGAATTCTCATCACTATGATAAGCCTATGCTAACTCATTGGTCAAGTCATAATTTCTTATTTCCAAACATTATTTTATTAAAAAAAAACAAAAAAAACAAACAAAAAAAAACAGGTAACCACCCTAGCCTATTTGGCTCAGTGGATAGAGCGTCATGTGGGCCTGTGGACTGAAGCGTTCCAGGTTCTATTCTGGTCAAGGGCACATGCCCAGGTTGCGGGCTCGATCCCAGTAGGGGCATGCAGGAGGCAGCTAATCAATAATTCTATCTCATCATTGATGTTTCTATCTCTCTCTCCCTCTTCCTTCCTCTCTGAAATCAATAAATAAATATATTTAAAAAGACAAACAGGTAACTATATTTTTTAATATTTTTATTGATTTTAGAGAGGAAAAGGAAGATAGAAACATCAATTATGAGAAAGAATCATTGATTGGCTACTTCCTGCATGTCTCCTACTGGAAACAGAGCCCGTAACCCGGGCATGTGCCCTTGACCAGAATCGAACCCGGGACCCAATGCTCTATCCACTGAGTCAAATCAGCTAGTGTAAAAACAGGTCACTATTAATCTTCAGTGTATTTTTTACTCTTCCAAATAAAAATGGAAATAATACATACCTGCAGAGGATGTAAACAAACTTGAAGAAATTTCAACAAGTGCTATAACATGTATACTCAAGGAACATTCACATTATGCTCATGTATAATATGTCAGGACTAAATCACAAAGGCAAATAATTTCAATATCTCCCTAATTTAAAAACAAGGCAAAACAAAACAAAACAAAACAAAAAAAACAACAACCCTGGACTCTGAAAGATACTTGCTGTTTCCATCTCATGGTCTGGTGAGAATATGCATATCTTTCATTTCACTGGTTATATTGAAAACTCCTCAAATGAAAAGACCATGTGTTATTGTTTTTCTGTTTTGTTTTGTTTTTTAATATTTTCTTAAATCTATCCCTTCAACATCACACACCTGGTATATGCAATAAATACTTGCTGAAAAAAAGTTGAATGAATAGGTAGATACTAAGCAGATTTCAATTATCAGAAAGGCACGATGGGTTTTCTCTATGCTTCTAAACAAGATTTTTATTTTTTTATTTTAATATTAGGACAAACAATCAAGTTTTCCAAAGAATACAAATCTTACTAATTAGAACCTCTGCAACTAAAAAGCAACATAGACTTTAAAGTAGAGACAGTGTCACCACAGGGGGGGAAAAAAAGTTCAATTCTATTTTTAAGTCTTCTGAAAACTCATTTAGCAGTCACACAGCTAATTTAACCTTGTGAGAACTGGGGAGTCTGAAGACAGCTTACAAGACATTTTATCACCAAGCGGGCCTGAGCATATAGTTACCTAAAATAAATATACACTGAAATTTGTTGTTGGATGAAAATAATCTAGTAAACACTACAATTATGATTACTAGGGTTTACAGGTCAGACACCCAATCATGCTGGTCTGCTTATTAAATGACATGGAAAATTGGGTACCACAGTGGCTCCTTATAAATATCTTTCATGTTTTGATTTATTCTTCCCCAACTCCACTCCATAGACACACATGTGAAATGGATTGGTTTTCTTAAGTATTTGTATTCCCACATTCTGTTCTTAATCAAAGTAGCCACTGACATTTAGCTGGTTGCCATATCTCCATCCCAATACTCCAGTTACAAGCCATTGAAATAAGGTATACTAGCATTTCAGAGCTTCATTCAGAATACATTCTAGATTCACTAAAATTAATCTTCAGCAAGGTTCTAAAACTGCTATATTTTGTTATTCCTATGATGTTCTAGAGCTTACTATGTTTAAACTACTTGACTTTTTTTTGTTTCAAGTATTACATATGTCTCTCTTTCCCCTCAATTGACCCTACCCCCACCACTCCCGACCCCCACCCCCCACAGGGCAACCCCTAGTGTCCATGTCCGTTGGTTATGCTCAAATGCATCCATAAAAGTCCTTTTGTTGATCTCTTATTCCCTTCTCCCCTGCCTTCTTTCTGAGGTTGGATGGTCTGTTCAGTGTTTCTTTGTCTCTGGATCTATTTTTATTCATCAGTATATGTTGTTCATTATATTACACATATGAGTAAGATCATGTGATATTTTTCTCTGACCTGCTTATTTCTCTTAGCAAAATGCTCTCCAGGTCTACCCATGCTGTTGCAAATGGTAAAAGTTCCTTCTTTTTTATAGCAGCATAGTATTCCATTGTGTAGATGTACCACAGTTTTCTAATCCACTCATCTGCTGATGGGCACTTAGGCTGTTTCCCAAATCTTAGCTATGGTAAATTGTGCTGCTATGAACATAGGGGTGCATATATCCTTTCTGATTGGTGAAACTCCTTGACTTCTTAACTTCCATTTTCTTTCATCTCTGAGTCTCTTCAAGTATTTTTTTAATTAGACTCTAACTTGCGCACATTGAAAAATGTTCTTCCTACTTTCTTTGCTTATGTAATCCTTATTCATCATTAAAGATTCCACTTAAATATCAGCTTTTCAGGGAAACCTTCCCTGACTTCCCAAAGTTCCTCCAATATCCTAGATGTCTCCTTTAAGCACTTAGAAAAATTAAAATGAATGTTAGTTTTGTATTGGTATCCCCTGTTTTCATGTGCATTATCATCTACCATTCTATATTTATTTACTGCTTCATATGCTTGTACAACATTCAACAGAAAAAAGGTATTTAATAAATGAGTACACAATAAAACATACTTTTTAATATGTAACATATTTAATTAGAAACCAAACAGCTACATAACTTTTGCTCTCATAAGCTATAAGATAAACCCAATCCTAATTAGAAGGGTATTACAATAAGGGTTAGGAACATTTGGACTTTAATGCCAAAGCTAGACTCTCAGGGTTCAGTTCCTTTGTATAAAATATGTTCAATCATGAATTTAATACTATAGTTTTTCTAATTGATTAAATGAAGAAAAACCATAATACTGAAACAACATTTCAGAGAAAACCAAAGGAGAAGATATAAGGTTCTGATTAACTAAGAAAGATATGCTAAACCACAGAAAGATGAACTAATCATAACATATAAAATTTAAAAATTAAGAAAATTAAAGTGTGGAACATAGCACAACTAAGTTAATAATTTTAGAGTTAAGAAGGAAGCCTAAATTTAAAGACAGAGAGCTGGTATAAAATATTCACTCAGCAACTCAAATGTCAATTCAGATGCAAGTGAGATGGTACCTAAGAACCAAAGATTATGTTTTAAGCCTGCTAGTTGGTTAAGGCTTGATTTTTGTTTTTCACTAATGTCATTTCATTTCTAAGCATGTTCATATAAAACCCATAATAGAACAGCAAGCTAGGCTAGGCAAAGAAAATAAGGTTTCGGTGTTTTTTGTTTTTTTATCCTGCACGTCACTACTTTTTCACAATTTCGTTCATTTCCTTCAACTGCTGAAAAGATAAATGAGGCTATATGTATTTTCCTTAGTTTCAATAGAAATTTTATACAATTTTATTAGACTCTCCCATTTAGATATAAAGGAAATATGTAGTACCAGTAGAAAGACTTAGCTTTGGATTAAAATGAATAAGAACACGGGGGAAATAGAACTTTGCCAATATTGTACCTAATATTTCTATACATCATATAAGGTGACAACAGCAATGTATTAGTCCTGGTATACTATGATACAAACTGAAGCTACTCACAATAATTTTAAAAGCACAATTTTTCAATTTCAAAAATAAACCTAGTGCTAGTATACAGATTTTTACTCAGTTGTCAAAGCAAGCACTAAACATTTAAATCTAGCAGCATATGCACAATATCACATGTTACTGGTGACTTATCCTCCATTCAATTATGAAACATGAAGCAGCTTGCAAAAAAATAAAAGCAATGAATTGTTATAGTCTTGATGTATAATTAACCCATTTAGAAGTTATAACTAATAACAGATATATTAAATAGTAAATGTTTTCAGATAAATTCTGAAATATTATATTCATAATGCTTAAGAAAGTTTTACAGCCCAGCTGGTATGGCTCAGTGGTTGAGTATTGACCTCTGAAGCAGGAAGTCATAGCTCGATTCCCAGTCAGGGTACATGCCAGGTCAGGGCACATGCCAGGATTGTAGGCCCTCTCATCATTGATGTTTCTCTCTCCCTCCCTCTCCCTTCCTCTCTGAAATCAATAATTTTTACAGCTATTTCTAAAAAGTAGTCCTAAAATAGGAAACAGTAAGACACAATAGTGAATCTATTTCACACTATCTGTAGCTTTGAAATAGTAATCTATTTCACACTATCTAAATAGATTAATGGAAACCAGAAAAATATAGTTATTTAATAATTTCAAAAAGAGTGTTTCTTAAGACAACATTTTGGTAAATTTGATCAACCTGACTAACTACACACATGAAAAAGTCTGGCAGCACAGGAACTATTTTCTAGTGATCTTTGAAACGTTCAGTGCTGGGCACATTATGAGAATGCACAAGACATTTGGCTGAACTGGAAAGAAATAAAGGAGAAATCTGGTATCTATTTTACTTGGACTTGTTAAGGTTTAATTAAAATTTCAACTTTAAAATACAAAATGGACTAGATAGGAAGGTTTTATAGATATGTATAATATATTGTGAACTCATTTAGTACTAAATAAGAATCTGAATTAGACATCAACAATCTGCTCTGTGACTCATCGATGGTGGAATTCTTACAGCATATGTATAATTAGTTTGCTTTGAAAATCCAAATATCGATTAACCTTAATGAATGTTTGGCATGAATTGTAGTATGTTTTAGTAAATTTAACTCTTACTGTAAACTTTTCATGACTACACTAACACTACCTTTTTTGGTTATTGTGTTGTTTAAGCTCATGTTAATAATATACTTCTAAAAAAGAAGCCTCCACATCCCTGCTTCTGTAAATATATTTCAGGAAACAAAGACTTTGGTACCTTCTCAGAGTTATCATTATGAATAATAATTATCACTGCAGAGTGGGAAGAAAAATAAGATCTAGGCAATATTTCTGTGCATTTCCTTAGAATCGAGATACCATGCCAACCAAACATTATTTGCTTTATTGAAGTTTCTATTTCATTTGCTATCTAAACTAGTATTTGTAAATGTAGAAAATCAATATGTTTTAAAACAACTTCAAATACTGTGTGCCTCAGAGACTGAAGCAATTAGTGTGATTAAAAACAAACAGTTTAAGACTGGTCCTTACTGACTTCAGACAGTTCATACAGAGGCAGCCGCTATGGGATGAGAACTGGAATAAACAGAAACTGAGGACTTTCTATGCTTTCCCTGTGAATGAAGGACCATTGAACATGAAATAGGGGAAAAGCAGGAGACATGGTAGCAGCTTAAAGTATATAGCAGCTTTAACAAATAATGATTAAGAGAATAGATAATTGAGTCAAATTACCTGCGTTGGATTTTGATACCATACTGTTATAATTAACCTAGTTATTAATAACAGGAAAGGAACAAAGGGAAGGCCAAATTCTACAAATGTCATTGGGGCAGCATTTCAGGAAATGGCAACTTGACACTCCCCAGGGAACCACCAGTCCATTCCATACAGATTCCTGGGGGAAGGGACAGGAGGGCTTGGAGAGAGATAGACTCACACCCAGCAAACTTGGGGTGACCTGCGCAAGGTACTTGCTTGTCAGTCACACCTAGAGACATTGGGCAGAATAGCCATGGCAAGGGAATGAAATTTCAGATATCCAATCTCCTAAAGGAGTTCACTCTTTTGGTCTCTATTATGCTCTTGGCTGCCTTGAGACTTTTTTTTTTCTTCATATATTTTATTGATTTCCTGCAGAGATGAAAGGAGGATAGAGAGCTAGAAACATCAATGAGAGAGAGACATAGATCAGCTGCCTCTTGCACGCCACCCACTGGGGATGTGCCTGCAACCAAGGTACATGCCCTTGACCTGAATCCAACCTGGGACCTTCCAGTCAGCAGACCGACTCTCTATCCACTGAGCCAAATTGGTCCCAGCTGCCTTGAGACTCTGGGGGGTGCTCTCTCTTGGTTCCCTTGCATTCACCCACATAGCTCGCGACCATGTGGTGCCTACATAATGGACTGATGGACTGTAACCAGCCTGATGCTGAACTGGACCTGGCTGCAACATGGAAAGGAAACTGTGGACACTGGTTCTGCTTCCACCTCTACTGAAGCCCCAACTACACTTCTTCTAGGACTGCACTAAGGGACCTGGGACTTTAGAAACACAGAGATGTAATTAAAAAAAACTGTAACTCATTCCCCCAAGCCAGTCTCAGAAAAATTTTTTTGGTCAAAATATAAGGATTCCACGCCCAGCACTCAGTGGGGAAAGGGTGAACCTCAACTTCCCGATAACAGATCCACTTAAGTAGCTATGTAATCTTGGGAAAGTTACTTAACCTCTCAGTACTATTTACTTCATCGGGATGATGTAAAAAGTGAATTAAGACAGAACAATGTTTGGCATATCACAGATCAGGAAAAATTATATATTGCTATTATTATATCTCACCAGGTAATCTATCTCTGGATTGCACCTGTGTGAAATATGAAGAGAAATGCTTTTTTAGATATGAGGTCAATTTGATGTAAAAACACCATAATATTATGACAGCTAATACTACAAGGATCTGGCCCACTGGGGTACACAATTTTCTGTATTAGAAGGACCTTGTTGAAATAAGTATAGCACAAACCTTAAGTTCAGAAATATCGAAGATATCTGTTTTGTTGTTGTTGTTTTGTGGGTTTTTTTACTGGAACAACAGAAGTGGAAAGAAAAATGGGAAAATGTCACATATGAGTCCCTTCAGCGCTAAATTGAAAAAACAATAGCAGCTTTTCTGATTATTCTGCCATACTTTCTTAAGGAAGTGTTCTATATCTGTAGAAGCACAAAAGATTGAGCTACTAAGCTATCTAAAGTTTATTGCACTCTTCAGGAAAGCTTTATTAGATATGTTCTAAATCAGGGGTGAGGAACTGTTTTTCTGCCAAGAGCCATTTAGATATTTATAACATAATTTATACAAAATTATCAACTTCAAATTAGCCTGCTATATTTAGTCAAACATTTAATTAACTCACCCCTAATGCTTTGGCAGGGATAGACCAAATGAATTCTCAGGCCTTATACAACCCACAGGTTGGATTTCCCCCACTCCTGTTCTAAATAAATAGAAAGAGTATGGGTTCATTAGTCATTCAAAGGTACAGTGGTACCTCGAGATACGAGTTTAATTCGTTCCATAACCTTGCTCATATATCAAGTTGCTCGTATCTCAAAGGAAATTTCCGCATTGAAATCAATTGAAATGCCATTAATCCGTTCCAGCCCCCAAAATGCCACCCCAGTTGTTCTTGTTACGTGTTTTTGAATAAGAAAAATGTATTTATAAATGACAAATATTGTATAAAAACATAATAAAAGAGAATGTAAAGGAATAAACTGGTTTTTATTATAAAGTGTATTTACCTACTCCTTACACTCTTAATGCTACACTTTATCCCTAAACTGAATGTAACTTAACTAATCTTCACTGAACTTAACTGCTACTGGTCTTTGCATTTTTGGCCGATTTCAAAAAAACGTGTCCAACGAGGTTTGCCTCTTCCTCCCTTTCAGAATGTTTCTGAAATGGGTGAGGCAAGTTTCATTGAACAGCTCCAATGCACGAACAGTAGCAACTTTTTCGGGGTGTTTCTTTTCCACGAAGTGTGACACCCTCTCCCACATTCCTAAGATCTCCTTTATCTCACTTGTAGAGATCACCTCCACCTCTGGCTCCTCCTCGAAACCAATTTCTTGGAGAACCTCCGCATGTTGCTAAGACTGCAACTCTTGTAACTCCTCTGTGGTGAGTTCCAGAGAGTGCTCCTCCAGGAGCTCATTCACGTCTCTCTCATCCACCTCCAGGCCCATGGATTTTCCCAGAGACACTATCTCCTCCTCCACTGGCACCTCGGGTTCGAATCCTTCGAAGGTCCTTTCCACTACGGCCTCAGGCCACAGCTTCTTCCATGCAGAAGTTAAAGTCCTCGTTGTAACACCCAGCCAGGCCTGATCAATAATTCTGAGGCATATCACGATGTTAAAGTGGTTCTTCCAGAACTCTCGAAGGGTGAGGTTTGTGTTCTCCATCACCTCAAAGCAGCGCCGGAACAGGTGCTTGATGTACAGCTTTTTAAAATCACCTCCTGATCCATGGGCTGCAGGATAGGAGTGGGGTTGGGAGGTAGGTAGACAACCTTTATAAACTTGAACTCTTCCAGGAGTTCATCTTCAAGGTTCGGTGGGTGAGCAGGAGCATTGTCGAGGACGAGGAGGGCTTGCATGGTTAGGTTGTTTTCCTGTAGATATTTCTTAACAGAAGGGCCGAAAACCAGGTTTACCCACTGCACAAAGAACTGCCTGGTGACCCATGCCTTCGGGTTTGCCCTCCACATAACTTGCAGTTTATCTTTTAAAATCTTATGTGACTTAAAGACTCTGGGGTTTTCCGAATGGTATACTAGTAGAGGCTTGATCTTGCCACTCGCATTGGCGCACAGTGCCAGAGTTAGCCTATCCTTCCTGGGTTTGTGGCCTGGCATCGCCTTCTCCTCTGCCGTTATATAAGTCCTATTCGGCATCTTCTTCCAGAAAAGCCCTGTCTCGTCACAGTTGAAGACTTGCTGGGAGATATATCCTTTGGCTTCTGTCAGTTCGGAAAAAGTTTTGAGGTAATCCTCAGCTGCCTTGAGATCCGAACTTGCTGCCTCACCATGCCTGAAGATGGAGTGAATGCCGGACCTTTTCCTGAAGTTATCAAACCAGCCTCTACTGGCTTTAAATGAGTCTTTCGATGCTTCGTCCATGGAAGTGCGCGGGGTCTGCTCCAGCAAATCACCGTAAATCGCTCGCGCCTTCTGGAATATGATGCCCTGTGTTAATGTATCTCCTTTAAGCTGCTTCTCCATCACCCACACCATCAGTAGATTCTCCATCTTTTCATGGAGAGAGCTACAGAGCTTAGAAATTATTGTAACACCCATGAGCCTGGAGGTGGATGAAATTATTGTAATACCCTTTATGGACTCCTTCTGTTTAAGCACAGTGCATATCGTTGAAGTATTACACCCGTATTGCCTCGCCAAGTCAGCCACTCGCACACCTTGCTCATATTTTTCTATGATTTCACGCTTTAATTCAATAGACATCATCCTCTTCTGAGCACTGACCTTTCCACTCGCTTATTTTGGACCCATGGTTATAAAAAGAAATGTGATAAAGTATGTAAATGCACAAAAGATGCTTCAACAATGAGGTAAACAAGCACACTGACTGAGGCGTGGGAAACTATGAGATGCTCGAGTTGCGGTAAACTGGTGGGCCGTGTGCAGCTGGCCGATCCTTGCGATTACTCACATCTCAAATGTTGCTCGTATTTCAAAGCAAAAAATCGCTCGCTCGAAGGTTCATATCTCAAAAATCTCGTATGTTAGGGCACTCGTATCTCGAGGTACCACTGTACTTTTAAAAAATATATTATTATTGATTTCAGAAAGGCATGGAGAGGAATAGAGAAATAGAAACTTCAATGATGAGAGGGAAACATCATTGATTGGCTGCCTTCTGCACGCCCCCTACTGGGGATTGAGCTTGTAACTGGGTCATGTACCCTGACCAGGAATCAAACCATGACCTCTTAGTTCAGTGGTCGGCAAACACATTAGTCAACAGAGCAGCAAACTGCAGTGACTTGCAAGCTGCAGTTTGCCGACCACTGTCCACGTTCACAGATTGACACTTAACCATCAAGCCACACTGGCTGGGCTAAAAGTCCTTTTTGCAATATTTTTCCATATAACTGTTCTCATACCAAAAGTGTTATAAATTTCTGGTGACCTCATCATTCATGAGGAAAGCATTTTATCAGGTATATTACCCTGACAAATAACAAGACAGTAAAAGCAACTAATGTTTAAATTAGAATAGGTAACCAAAAAAAAAAAAAGAATATATTGAATATTAATCAGGAAAATAAATATCATTAAGTCTTAGCCATACCTAAACAATAGGCATCCCTGGAGAAAGAAGAACCTCAAAGTGATCAAACATTGAAAATAATGATTGTGCTTTATGTACCAGACTGAAAGAAACAAAACAACAACAAAACCCCAATGCCTGAAAAGTATCCCATCTAATAAAAGAGTAATATGCAAATTGACCATACTACACCACAAGCCACACCCACCAACCAAAACCACCAGCCAATCATAGTGAATACGCAAATTAATCCAACCAAGATGTCTACAGCCACAGAGAGAGCAGGATGGAAGCTGGGGTTGCCCACAGTGATGGAGGAAGCCAAATTTTCCATACATCCTGGCTGGCCTAGGCCTCCCCTTAAGGCAACAAAGTTTCAATGGTTGCTGCCACAGAGCCATCAGAAAGCTTTGTTCCACTCCAGGCTACAAAGTTTCAATTGTAGAAGATAAATACATCCCAGATATCAGGGTCTCAGCTTGGGTCACCAAGGTGCATGGCCAGCCTGCAAACCACCAGAGGCACCTCGCCCAGGCCACCCCATGCCCCAAGGAAATACCCACCCTGATCCAGGACACCCTTCAAGGCAAACCAGCTTGCCCACACCTGTGTACCAGGCCTCTATTCTATCTAATAAAAGAGTAATATGCAGATTGACCATCACTCCAACACACAAGATGACTGCCCCCATGTGGTCAGAAGATCCTGCCCCCATGTGGACATAAGATGGCCACAAGATGGTCAGGAGAAGAGGGCAGTTGTGGGTGATCAGGCCAGCAGGGGAAAGCAGTTGGGAGGGACCAGGCTGGCAGAGGAGGAAAGATGGGGGTGACCGGGCCTGCAGGGAAGGGCAGTTGGGGGAGGGGGACCCAGGCCTGCAGGGGAGGGCAGTTAGGGGTGACCAGGCTGGCAGGGGAGCAGTTAGGTATCAATCAGGCTGGCAGGGGAATGGTTAGGGGGTGATCAGGCTGTCAGACAGAAGTGCTTAGGGGCAATCAAGAAGGCAGGAAGGTGAGCAGTTGGGAGCCAGCAGTCTTGGATTGTGAGAGCGATTTAGAAGGCAGAACCTGTTCCAGGAAGGGAATCTTTAGCACAGTCACCTTAGCATTAGATAGAGGACTCCAAGCAGGAACCTGTTGACAAATTGCCTCCCCCACAACCTCCACCAACTTCCATGTTCCATTTTTTTTCTGGAATACCTAGAAAAAATTTATCTGCCATGTGTTCTGCTCTTCAAATTTAAATTACCTTCAAATTGCCCACTCTCACTTTTGAAATCTAAGATCCCATTTCCTCCCTTTCTCCTTTTACATAAAGGAGATTACATAATTACATGATTTCCAGAGTGGCCTTTGATCACTGGTACAATGAATAAAACAATTGAGCATCTAGTACAGTGTTCAGGAGGACATTTACACACATTTACACCAACACACAAGGCAAGCATTGTCTCCCATGTTAGAGATAAAGAAACTAAGCTTCCATTGCTCAGTTACTTTTGCTTATGGCTATACAACTAGTAAGAGCTAAAGCTAAAACTGAAATATAGATCTGCCTGATTCCAAAGCTCGCACACATTCCTTCCATTACACTTTACCACCCTGTCAATATCCCATTCAGTATCTCTTAAAGCAGCTATGGCAAATCTAGGCATTTTGAGTTAACAGTTATTTTACTGTTGTAAAACACGCCTCAGAGTAACGTATTCCTGACTTCTACGTACTCTTTCTGGACCTACAGAAAACAATTCTTCTGCACCATACTTCTTTAGACACTGGAAATAACTATAAGCCCCTCCCCACCCCATCTCACACACCTCTTGGCTTAAATTTTATCTTTCTACAGATGCAACAGAAAAGGAGAAGGGCCATGGGGATCTAAAAGGCCAGGAAGGAGTGGTAGCAATTAGAATAACAATAAGGCCATTAGGGGCAATGCATATGTAAAGAATGCATCTAAAGCCAGGAAATCCTCCCTTGGTCAAGAAATACTTATTAACATAGGTCTATGATCTGCAAACTTAGGCTCCTGAGCCACATGCAGATCTTTGGCCCCTTGAGTGTAGCTCTTCAACAAAATACCAAGGCCTGGGTGAGTCTATTTTGAAGAAATGGCGTTAGAAGAAGTTTCAGTTGTACTGTTGATATTTGGTTTTGTTGACTAATGCATTTACTGACCACTGACATAGGTATTGATTCTACTAGACTTGAATATTTCAGCAGTCACAGTGACAGTAGCAATGCAGAACTGAAATTAGACATACCAAAGCATTGAAATTTCAGACAGAGTTCATATCTTACTTTGAAACATGGGACAAAAATCCCTGTCAGGTTGCCTTTCAAAATAAAGACTATATTTTACATAACACTTTAGACTTTATAAAATACTATTAAAGGACACTAAATATATAATTAGAAAACTATATGCACTATTGATTCATTCGGCCAGAAAATTCTGCAGTTTCAAATGCAAATTATAATATAAAATACAACCCTATTTTATCATGGCTTGCTTTGTTAAATGTATCAAAATGAGAAACTGGACCAAGTGACTAGGAAAATAATTGGATAAATTTATACATTTTCTTTAGTTCAAAGTTTAACTTGGCCTGATATTGCAGGTTTCATAATTGAGTGAACTCAAATAAAAACATATAAAGCATAGTGTTATTGTGGAGCTCCAAAGAAAAACACTACTTGAAGTAAATCCTTTCTCTTTCAACCACTACTAAAACTTTTCATAGTCAACTGTAAATGGTCCTTTTATTTTAATTTATACTTTATATTAAATGCAATTAGAAAGTCTAAAGATGAAACACAAAAATAGTCTTTCCACATTCAAATCAGTGTCAAGAACATCACTGACAAAATTCACTCAAAATAAACCATAATTGAAAATGCAGTTTCCCTGCTTCCCTACAAGCAATAATTATTTGTTAATCAGACTTAACAGAGACAGAAACAGGGGAAAGTATTAATCATCTCATTAAAGAAAAGAGTAACACATCCTTATCTTTTGAACTTAGAAAGGATGGCACATCAGTAAATCGACTTTCTGTATACTCAGAAAGAAAGCCCACCAAGACTGTAATGTTTTTAAATATATTGATAGCCTATTACTTTCACTAGCAGCTAGCCTTGGATTTGGCTAGAAAAATTAACGTTATTTTAATCAGGTGGTCAATCTAGTGTCTATGTGAGAAGTAATCTGTGTATATTTGCAAAGAGTTGAGTAAGTGTTTCTGAAGAGACAAGTCATCAAATAATAAACAATATTCCACTTATAATTGAGGATAAGCAATGGTAAATAGCTATCATTTTAATTTGGTGGAAAACTGCAATGCTATCTGAAGATATTTACAGCAATTTCTAACTTACAAGTCTGGGAAGAAAAAATGAGAAATTATGACAGGAAGACAAAAATCTTTTTACAAGGAGAGGTTTTTTGCCACTAAAAATGTTTAATGATTAACTGCCTGCAGGATAAGTGGGACCAGCCCATATGTAAAACCAGATTAATGATGGGCTGAGAAGAAATATGTTTTCCTTACCAAAGTGTTTTTAAATAAATCTTAAAACATTATTTTTCATATTTCATAACCATGACTGAATTATAAGAAGAATGTTAAAGCTTGCTAGCTTTTAAGAGTTCTGGATTGTGTAATAAATGGTGTGTTCAGTGTTTTCAATGAATGGGGGGAGGTTCAAAGAAGGTTAGTATACTGATTTAAAATAGCACTTCCTCTGCAATATGCTAAATATCACAGAAAAATCTGTGTCAATATAAATTTCCTAGACTCATCATTCCTGTTTAATGCTACTCACAAAACCATATGAAAATGAGCTATCACCATGTGTAACAGTGAGTTCAGAAATTTGCTTGCCAAAATCAATTTAATATTTAGATCTTCAGAGTTTATATATAAATCAATGACAATTTTAATATTTACACTAAAAAGATGGAATTTATTATATCTTGTTTTGACTGAAGCTGAATCAAAAATTTTACTTTCCTTAAAGTAAAGGAAAATTAAAATAAATGACTCAGTGAAGAATATTAATATCATTTAAAAGGTGTGACAGAGTGACCATTACCTTTAAGTTGTGCATTTAAGCAAGTGGGTTTAATAAAAAATAAGCCATTTTACCTATGTAGAGCTTATGCATAACTGAAAAGAGGGAATTGATTAATGGCATTTTAAATGGTTACAATATGTTTTCATTTAGCATGTGTAGCCAAGAATTATATATGTGGATTTTGGGCGCCTCTTGATAGAGCAGTTTTGAAATCGATCTTTGTACTACTTATGAGATAAGTTAGCTAATAAAATTAATGGCATAACAAAGAGTACAGAAAGGGTATTGAAAGTAGTTACTGGCATATCTGAAAGTGTGTGTGCTTTGGGGAGTATGAGAAAGGTATATTTACATGTTAGTCCACAACTTATTTGCTTTGTCATTTAAGCAAGGATTTAAACTCTTCAAGTCTCAATTCACAAATCTCTGGTTACCCACCTCATAGGACAATGTGAGGAGCTCATAAATTATGCCACTCAGCTAATGCTACTTTTTACCCTTTTCCAAAATACTTCTGAAGCCCCTTCTTATTAACAACTAATTGACATGCTAATTACTAAGAGCTTTTATACATTCAATAAAACATGTTTCTTAAGGCCCTGTACCAGGCAATGTTACTAGCCTACTCCCAGACATTGCATTTCTTTCAAAGAAAAAATTTGGAATTCAGACTTTTCATTAATTTAAGACAGTCTTTCCTCCTACAGTCATGTTTTACTAACTCGAGTTTTATTCAAGTACACAACATAATAATCTTTCCAAAGTTCAGTATACACCAATGTTAGGAAATGGAATATAAGCAACATGATTAAACTAGTACCTTGAGGAAGTATGAGTTATCAGATCTAACTGCCAGCACCATAATAAAAGGAGTTAGAGACAGCAGAGGCAGTTAGGGAAGGGTCTCTGGGAGATGAAAGCATATATAACAGGTGGAGACAGGTCCAAGCCTCCAGATTGTTTATCCTACATTCACAGAGGACAAAAGAATGTTATAAGATAAGGGAATGAAGGAGAGAAGTGTCAGGTGTGCTTTGAAACTTTAAAACTGATACAGGGAAAAGGGGAAAATTGGCCAATTAGAAAAAAATGAGGGGCATATGAAATGACGAAGGGTCCAATTAGAAAGTGGTATGAACAAAGAAGCTCCAGCATTAATAAACCCATAGACAAAGACACTTACAGAAAGAAGGGGTTCTTTTCCATCTTGGGGATCCCTCCCCAGTGGTTCTCCTTTTGTGACCTCATCCCCAGAGGGAGTTTGTCATCTACGTTTGCCATAAATTTCCACACTTTAGCCTAAAATCCTTTGTTCTCAAACTTTTATTCTTCAAACTTCATAGGACAACAACCAGCAATTAAAGTTCCAGCTTGCCATTCAAGGTATCAATAATACATACCATGTTTGATTCAGTAGATATAGTTAGTCAAGATTGGTACATTTTACCTCAATAAAATGTACAAGTACAGACTCAAGTAAAGTAGATCTCTTTACTTTGAGTCTGTACTTTCAAATCTAAGAAAGCATTCTTTGGCCATACTTGGATTCACATCCCAGTTCTGCATTTACTAGGTAAGTGATTTGGGTAACTAGTTGACTTTACCTAGCTTCAAGTTCCTCACCTTTAAAATGTGTGTGAGAATAAACAAATCTTTTCTGTCAAAGGGAATTTAGGCAGCTGCCATTTTGGCCTGCATGACTTGGCAGCCGCCATTTTGGCTTAGTGACATGCAGCTCCCCTGGGGGTCGCCATTTTGAAATGGCAAAAGTCAAGCCCCCCACACACTTTAAATTAGCCAATCACGCAAGAGTGTGAGCCTAAGCTCTTCCAATCAAGAGTAAGAAATAGGTCACCTGCATCAGGAATAAGAGCCCCAGCAGATAACCACTCAGTGCGTGAGTGCTTCCAGATCCTATGCTGTGCACCCTCCTGCAGGAGTAAGATATGTGCCTTGCTGCCTAGCACTTGAGTATGCTTTGTGTTCTGCCAGGACCCCTGGTTTGGGAGTCGCCTTATTTCTAAAATGTGGAAACTCTCCCAAAAACATGCAGCATTATTAAATGAAATTATGTACATAAGGCAACTAGTAGGCAGTTAGTATATGTAAGTTTCCTCCCCATATGGTCCTAAGTTAGGATTCCCAAAGGTGTTCCAATGGATTTAAAGGCTGTAAACAACATTAACACTACAAATGTTTACCACATCATTACTATATTCTACTCTAGTGCTGAGGTGGCAGATATAAATTAAACATAGCTAGCATAGGGCCTGACACATAAAAGGTCAATAAATGTCAGTTGTGTTTGTTTCCAGACCAACAAATTTACTATCAAACAAATAAGAAATGTAAAACTCCCATACAATAAGGAAAAAAAAAACCTGTGAGTGAAAAAGATTTAGTATTAGGATACAAAGAAAAGAGTAATTCCAATGGAAGGGAGAGATATTATGGAAAACACTGACAACACTGGACCTTTAGAGTGGCTTGCGGGAGAAGGGCATTCTGTGAAGTAGGAACCTCATGAGCAGAGGTAGAAGAGTGTGGAGTGCACAGGAAAATTATGAAAAAACAGGGTCAGGGCAGAGTGCTGGATGTTCCAGTCTGCAGGGGCAAGGGGAGCTGGCAGGATGGGGATGACAGGTACTGTAGGTAGAGCAACATGATTAGATTTCTTTTCAAATGGGTAGCTCTGGAGGCACTTTCAAGGTGTCACGGGTACTATCTCCTAAAAATCCTAGGCTAAAAATATGGAAATGGAAGGCAAATGGAAAGAAAAAGGCAATTATTTTGAGAGACATTTCACTGGGGAGAGTTTAAAATATGGATGAATGGAACACAATAAGCCAGCTTCATTCACCTCCTGAAATCTTTCTGTTTGCCTTTCATTTCTCCATTCCAAATTTCTCAATTCCTACTCACATGATAGGCTTTACATTACCTCATTTAGTAAGAGAGTACTTCAGGCATGAAGATAAAGAGAAGAGGACCATAAAATGCATAGAAGAAACCAAACCTCTTTCCCCTCTGAAAAAGAAGAAAACATGTAAAGTATACTCCAGCCAAGTTGGACACATCTTGAAGGGGTAAGTGGATGTTTACGGTAACCTGAAAATCTACAGTTGCAGCACCTACAGAAGAGCTCTGGGCCCAGAAAACCCCTCCACAATTGGAACAAACACTCGGATTCAGAAGAGCTCCACACACCACACGGAAAGGTCAGATTTCACCTGGGATAAGGTGAGGTTTCTGGTCCCGCAGAAAAGAAAGGTGTGTGCACTGGGAGCTGGAGGACAGGGAGAAATCTCCACCTAGAGAAATCTGTGGCTACTGGGTAGAGTGTGATCCCTGAATGTGGAAGGGGGCTCTCAGAGCTGTAAACAGAAGATCTCTAGAATGCAACCCATTTTGATTTGAGGCAGGACAGCCTGGGAGTTATTGAAGTTTGCCAGCTGCCGGAACAAGAGCGGGGAAAGGAGACTGCAGACTGGCACACTTTCCTCTTCAGATCCTTGCTTCTGATTGCTAAGCTCAATACAAAGGATCACCCAGTTGGGGACACCCTGGGAGACTGCAGGGGAAAGTAGTTTTTCAGGAACCTGGGGATCAGAGTGGGGAGTGACCTTTGGAGAACCAGCTCTGGGGCAGCCCACTCCCACAAACTGCTATTAAGTGCCTAAGGGAAAGCAGAATCTAAGCACAGACTAGAGAGGACCTATAGTCTCAAAGGTCAATTCCAAAACACTGCCACCCAGGGGCTGAATCACAAATTGATTCTTCTCTAATCACAAAAGAATAGAGAGATTAAGACACACCCGCAGGCTTAAAAATTAGTGGAACACAGGGAACTGCAATATTGTCCCCACTGGAAAACAGGCCTGCCAAACAGATCAATAGAGGAAGGGAATGACCTTCACTATTACACACTCTATTTTTTATATTTGTTTTTTTTTATTTTTTTATTTCTTCTTTTTTCATGTTACTTAAGAAACTAATTTTTTTCTTTTTTCCTCACTTGAATTTACCTTTTTAATTATTACATTTTTATTTTCAATCAGTATTATTACAACTATTATTTTATGTTTTGGGGAAAAAAGTATCATTTTATTTTCTCTTTATTTTCTTTGGGATTAGAGTTCTACATTCTAATTTCATCTTTCCTTTAGCATCATTTTATTCTATCTCAACTCTACCTTTTTGCCTTCATTCTCTTCCAAACTCTTCCCCTATTGTTGTCCTATTTCTCTTACCCTTTTCCTACTTTAGATTTTTCCTATTATTTCTTTTTAAACCCTGTTAAAATTTCACCACACTTATACATCTAATTTCTAATCCCTTACTCCAGGTCCTTAGACACCTCTCTCTTCTCTGTTTTCACTATCCAAAAAATTGTTTTTCTTTCTGTCCTTTTGTTGTTTGCTTGATTGTTGAGTATATCAATTTTTTACACATTTTTGTGAGATTGTTTTGCTTATTCTTATTTTTTGTTGTTGTTGTTTGCTTTTTGATTGTTTTTTACTTCCGTTTTCCCTCAACTCCCTGGATATTTAGTTGTTTGTAGTTTGCATTAATCTCCAGGTACTTCTAGCAGGCACTTGATGGAATTAGTTCTGTTCTATTGTAGTCTTCTCCCCATATATATAATTTGTTCCCCTTCTCTTTCTTACTGTCTTTCTTTTCTCTCTTCCTTTTTTCTTTCTTTTTTCTTTTTCCTCCGTTCTCCCAATTTAATTTTTACACTCCTTTCTTTTCTTTTCTTCTTCTTTTCTCTCTTCTTCCCTAATTAGCCTCTCTCTGGTAGTGGCTACTAATATTGTGAATACATTTCTGTTCAGTGCCTTGTGTGTTGTAACTGGTCATGTTGTTTTTGTGCCTTTAATCCAACACAGGAGAGAACTACATAACCAGACAACCAAAAAAGAGTGGACCATACACAAAGAAACAGCCTGCATATGAAAGAAAAGCAGGCAACACCAGAAAAGGAAGTAAACAAAATGGAGGCAAGCAACCTCCCAGAGATAGAATTCAGAGAAATGGTCATAAACTGGCTGAAAAGAATGGGAGACAAATTTGACAATATGAGTAAGAACCAAGAGGAAAGGAAGAAGAACCAAGAAGAAATGAAAAATACCATCACTGCTATAAAGAGTTCAATAAAAAGCATCAAAGGTGGACTAGAAGAAGCAGAGGACTGCATCAGTGAGTTAGAAGAAAAGGTAGGAAAAAATACCCAAGTACAGCAGCTTCTAGAAAAAAAAATTAAAAAGCAAGAGGAGAGCCTAAGGGAACTTTGAGATAGCACAAAACAAAACAACATCCACATAATAGGGGTTCTAGAAAGAGTAGAAACTGAGCAAGGAATAGAAAACCTTGTTTGAAGAAATACTGACAGAAAACTTCCCTAATATAGGGAAGAAAAAAACCCACACAAATCCAAGAAGCTCACAGAGTCCCAAGCAAAATGAACCCCAAAAGACTGACACCAAGGCACATTATAATTAAATGGGCAAACACCAACAACAAAGTAAGAATTTTAAAAGCGGCCAGAGAGAGACAGAAAGTTACCTAAAAAGGAACCCCCTTCAGATTAGCAACTGAGTTCTCAACAGAAACTCATGAGTCCAGAAGGGAATGGAATGAAATATATAAAGTCATGCAAAAGAATGGTATGAATCCAAGAATACTGTACCCAGGAAGGCTATCAATCAAAATTGAAGGTGAAATCAGGAGCTCCACAGACAAAAAGGGATTAAGGGAATTTATTATGACCAAACCAGCAATGGGAAGGGAAGGGAAGGGAAGGGAAGGGAAAAGGGAAGGGAAGAGGGAAGGGAAGGGGGAAGGGAAAAGGGAAGGGAAGAGGGAAGGGAAGGGGGAAGGGAAGGGGGAGGGGAAGGGAAGGGAAAGGAAGGGAAGGGAAGAGGGAAGGGACGGGGGAAGGGAAGGGGGAGGGGAAGGGAAGGGAAGGCAAGGCAAGGGAAGGCAAGGGATGGCAAGGGAAGGCAAGGAAAGGCAAGGGAAGGCAAGGGAAGGCAAGGGAAGGGAAGGGAAATAAACTCCAAATGGATACAGGATTTAAACATAAGATGGGAAAGAAAAAAATACTAAAGGATTTCAAAGGCAGCACAATCTCATATATAAGTCCAAGGAACTTATTCACTGATACTGCTCCAAGGGCAATGGAAACTAAAGAGAAAATAAAGAAATGGGACTACATCAAAATAAAAAGCTTTTGCACAGCAAAAGAAACCATCAATAAAACAATAAGAAAGCTTACTGTATGGGAGAACAAATTTGCAAATGTTATCACTGATAAAGCTTTAATCTCCAACATCGACAGCCAACTTATACAACTTAATAAATGGAAGATAAATGATCCAATAAAAAAATGGAAAAGGGACTTAAATAGAATCTTTTCAAAAGAAAACAGAAGGCCAAGAGACACATGAAAACATGTTCAAAGTCACTAATTATCTGAGAGATGCAAATCAAAACGACAATGCGATACCATCTCACACCTATCAGAATGGCAATCATCAACAAATCAACAAATGGCAACTGTTGGTGAGGATGGGGAGAAAAAGGAACCCTCAATACAATGCTGGTGGGAATGCAGACTGGTGTAGCAACTGTGGAAAACAGTATGGAGTTTCCTCAAAAAAACTAAAAATGGAACTCCCATTTGACCCAGAAATCCACTCTTAGGAATATATTCTAAGAAAGTAGAAACACCAATCAGAAAGTATTTATGCACCCCTATGTTCATAGCAGCACAATTTACAATAGCTACAATTTGGAAACAGCCTAGGTGCCTGTCAGCAGATGAGTGGATCAGAAAACTATGGTACATCTACACAATGGAATACTATGCTGCCATAAAAAGAAATAATTCTTACCATTTGCAGCAACCTGGATGGAACTGGAGAGCCTTATGTTAAGTGAAATAAGCTAGTCAATGATAGAAAAATTCCACATGATCTCACTCATTTATGGATAATAAAGAACATTATAAACTGATGAACAAAATGATAGATACAGAGGCAATAAAGCATCAACCAGACTGTCAAATTACAGTGGGAAGGTTAGGGAGAGGTGCAGTAGATAAGAGATCAACCAAAGGACTTGTATGCATGCATATAATCATAACCAATGGACACAAAACACTTGGGGGTTAAGGTATGCATGGGAATGGGGGGGGCAATGGGAAGATATGTATACATGTAATACATTAATAATTAAAAAAAGGAAAGTATAATCCATTCATACACAGGTTTAGCTCTACTATACAGCATGCTAAGCATGGGAAAGAATGAAGAACAAGGGGTAGTGCAAAGAATGAATGTTAAGTATGGCTCTGGAATCTGATTCCTGGATATGATGCCTGGTCTTACCAATAAGGGCCCATATGAATTTAAGCAAATCAAGTAAACTCTCTGAGCTTCAAGTTCTTCCTTTTAAAAAGAAAGACAACAGAAGCCACCTTTGGTTGTTATAAAGATTATATGAGATTATTAAGGTAAAGGGCTTGAAAGAACACTAGGCATATAATCAATAACTTATCTGGTGGTAATAGTGTAGTGGA
Organism: Lasiurus cinereus; assembly: GCA_011751065.1. Lineage (NCBI taxonomy): Eukaryota > Metazoa > Chordata > Mammalia > Chiroptera > Vespertilionidae > Lasiurus > Lasiurus cinereus. The sequence continues at coordinate 6,898,303 of JAAGEH010000037.1, forward strand.
AATACACTTTCAAAAGAAATAAGTCATTACCAATTAATAAGGGCGGGATGTTTTTCAATGTAGATAATAGATGAGCAATTTATTTTCAAAATGCAAAATAATCAGTTCTCATTTTTGGAGCCTACAATAGGGTTTGGCTTAAATGGCAGGTAGAGGATCAAAGAGAATAGAGGCAGTGGATACTTAAGAAGAAAAATAGCATCAACAGAACCATCATTAATGCTGTGATCTCTCTATTCCATTAGATACCCAGACTAGTGCAGAAGGAAAATTGATTTACACCAAAAAATTGAACAAATAGACATACAGAAAGGCAACTGCATGTAGAAAGGAGTCTGAGTCTGCCAACCTTATAGCAGAACAAAGGCACCGGAATGAATCTGGGCCTTGTTTTCTCATGAGTAACATAGGTCAAATAAGATTTGTGGCAGCCAAGCTTCCTACCTCAGGTTGAGGCCATATCGGGACCATGTGGCATGCAGGAAAACTGCAAAGGATAGCTCCTCTCACCTGGATGATCTAATGATATCTTATCAGGGTGAATGTCCTACTTGGTGAGCTACTAGCAGTATTCTCACGAACCATGTCATCAGGGCCATTTGGATAAAAAAGAAACCAAGACTCTAGACCTGCACTGTCCAATATGGTAGTCACTGGTCCTGTTTGGCAACCCATCATTTGAAACGTGGATACTTAGAATTGAAATGCACTGTTCATGTAAAATGCACATCTGATTTTGAAGAGTCAATAACCCCCCAAATGCAATATATCTAATTTTAATTGATTACATATTAAAATGATAATGTTCTGAATAATTAGATTAAATAAATGTCACTTTTCTCTTTTTACTTTTTAATTTTCCCTTAGAAATTTACTATAATATTTAAATTACATGTGTCTTACATTCTATTCTTCTGGACAGCTCTGCTCTAGATGATTTTTTGCATTGCTCTTCATGCAGTAATTCTATGTTTATGAAGGCATGCTAAACGAGTAAAGTACTAGTTCTTACAACTCTGTGGTGAATAATACAAAAATTTTTTTAAAGTTCCAAAAACAAAAGACTGAATGAAATACCAAACCAACACTAAATACCACCAAATATAACACAACATGATGAAACTAATATTAATTTTAAGAATCTGAAATGTAAATTTATTACTAAAAAGCATTAGCACACCGACAATAAGAAAGAAAAAAATTCATGCCCAAGGTAAAATATTATTTTGCTTTAAGTAAAGTCTTAAATCAATGTTTAACATAATTTGACAAAAATTAGGTACTTTAATTGTTCTAGGAATTACGTTGTTTTATAAGCCATTCATTGGCATAGGAAAAAAATAAGTCACTTTAAATTAAAATTGACAATACACCGTTTTTCTAAGAAGTAATTAGAATATAGCTGGCAATTGAACATAAAGATATTTCCTTACATTTTTATTCCTGAATACAAGCAGGGCATTTGAGTTTTAAGAGGTTAAGATCATTAATGATGACTGAAAGATGAACAAGATGGGAAAAAGGATATATACAATGGGAGTAGGGTACTTTTAAATTTCTTTGTAAACAAAAGCTCCGGTTTGGAACTCAAATGGACTTGGTTTAAATCTATTCTGCCTGACTCCAAATTCCATGTTCTTAAGCATTTCATATATCTTCATATATGCATATGATCATGACTATGAATACGTATGTAAATGCACTCTTCATCTCTTGGCCAAACTTCTTGAAAGATTAATCTACAATTGCTTCCTGACAAAATACTCCTGAGCACATATTTGCCAAGATGTATTTATCTACATCATTTGGTCCTGTTAACATTTTTTCCTTATAAATCCCTTCCTTACAATTTCTCAAAAATACTTCTGCTCCATAAGTATATCTTGAAAAATCTGGCACCATATGTGATGTACATTAGTGTGGATTTAGGTTTCTTCCACCATAATTAACAAATGAGAACTATACGCAGCTATGAAGATTCTAATATATAGCTAAACATTTTGATGATAAACATTAATCTCCAAATTTTCTGGCAGGAGAACTACCTTCTCCAATAGTACATTTAAATACTGACTTAGGGAAATTCATTATCATCCTGCATAGGCTCAGCTCCAATATTAGAAACATGCCTCTAGGCTCATTTGTACAAGAATTTCTTATTCAGCATCTCAGCTGCACAAGTTTCCACACAGAAATGAGCAGGTAAAAATGGTTGGAGCTTCATAATGAGTCAACATTAACATAATTACTTTCCATTTCATCTATTATGGTACACTGTTTGATTCTCTCATTTCTTTTCATTTCAGTCATTCCTTCAGAACACCCACAAGGTCCAGTTAAAGAAATGAGACTTTAGAGACTGCACTATAGAAACTGAGGTGAGCTAACAGTTTGAAATTTTCCCCTGGAAATTATCAAATGTTCCACATTTACATAAATGGTATAATTCTGTACTCTTAATATTTCTTTACATCTCTTAAAACAATGTATACAATTAACAGCATGGAAGTGATTTACTTTGCATCACAAACTATGACTATAAAATAATTATCCTGTTTTGTTCTTTAACAAATAAAACTTAATCTTCCAAATGTGTACTGTCTATCACAGTTATCTCAGAGGCTATGTAAGCACTATAATTATGTTGCCACTGCTGAAAACATCTAGAATATTCTTTTTGGAAGGAGGAATTACCTTCAAATACAGTTTACTACCCAAACAATAAAACATATCTAATTGCTTAATATTTTAAAGCTAAGATTTGATAAAATTAGTCATCCATCTTATTTATCAAATTTAAGGCACAAAATTTGGGCTATTTCCAAAGATTATTTATGTTCTCAGAAGATGAAGATTTACTACTAGCAAGGATATCCAAGAGAAGCAGCACTTGAATTCAAACAAAAGCCCCAGTGCTTACCAACAAGCAACTTATTGGGAAGCTTACTTAAATACTAAGTCAGACTCCCCCGACTTGAAAAATGAAGACTGTAATATCTATACTCATACATATAAGGAAAATATCTGGTAAATAATATGACATCTGTAAAAAGCACCAACATGGTACCTAATAAGAAGTAAGGAATCAATAGAGGAAAACACTGTATTTACACTGTGGGGAATAAATTCTAGAAGCCACATATGAAAAAGCTTAGCAGAGATGTGTTGACAGTGGTACAAAAAGGCCTGATCCATTTTAATTACAGAATTATATTTCATATAATGTATACATGCCTGAAAGTAGCATAAACATTTTTATAACCAAACTCCAAATCTCCTTTTTACTTACAATAGTATAATAAAATTTTTTGAGAACCTAATATTTCCAGGTACTATTCTATGCACTGAAGGAGAAAAGGAAAATATAGTTTTAGACTGAGGAATTTCAGAGGAAAAGAAAGGGTGCCAGGGGGTTCATTAACAAGGGAATTTACATGCATATATGCATAGCCCATGGACCCAGAAAATAGAATGTGAAGGCCTGGGAGGGGTGGGTCCTGAGGGAAGTGGAGCAATGGGGCGGGGAGAACAAAGGGGATATCTGTAATACTTTCAACAATAAAGATAAATGTGAGAGGAGGGGAGGGGAGGGCAGGGGAAGGGAGGGGAAAGAAGGGAAGTTTCTAGCCTTAAGAATTATAATTGACTAAATAGTTGCTTTACTTTGACTTAATCAACCAGGAAGCTTCACCTTGAAGTGCACTGGATGCTCCCTCAGCTATAGACACACACACACACACACACACACACACACACACACACTTTTACACACTTAAGCTGCTAATAAGGTATAAATATGTTCATCCATGAAACTATTTATAAGGTTCCTTTGGGAACCTGTTGTTACCTAACATGTCTTATAGTTGAGATTTTTACATCCATCTTCACAAAATAAAACCACCCTTACCTAAAAATTAAATGATAAAATAATATCTAAAATCCATTACCTGTCTTCTCAGTGACATCATTATAATTTTAAACACACAAGAAAAGGAGTATATTACTTGTGACTTTTATTTTAATACTAGAGGCCCAGTACATGAAATTTGTGCACTCAGGGGGTGGGGGGGGTGGGGGGAGCCCTTCAGCCCAGCCTGTACACACCCTTGACTCTCTCAGTTTGGGAACCCTTAAGGAATATCCAACTGACAGTAGTCAGACATCCTTAGCGCTACCACAGAGGCGAGAGAGGCTACTACCAATGCTGATGCGCTCATCAGCCATTAGCCTGGCTTCTGGCTGAGCAGCGCTCCCCCTGTGGGAGCACACTGACCACCAGGGAGCAGCTCCTGCGTTAAGTCTCTGCCCTTTGGTGGTCAGTGCACATCACAGTGACTGGCCATTCCATTATTCAGTCAATTTGCATTTAAGCTTTTTATTATATAAGACTACTAGAGGCCCGGTGCACAAAATTCATGCAAGGGTGGGGGGGGAGGATTGTCCCTCAGCCCAGCCTGCACCCTCTCCAATCTTGGACCGCTCGAGGGATTGGGCCTAAATGGGCAGTCAGACATCCCTCTCACAATCCAGGACTGCTGGCTCCCAACTGCTCGCCTGCCCACCTTCCTGATTGCCCCTAACTGCTTCTGCCTGCCAACCTGATCACCTACTAACCACTCTTCTGACAGCCTGATTGCCCCTAACTGCCCTATCCTACAGGCCTGGTTCCCCCCAACTGCTCTCCCCTGCAGGCCAGAGTCCCCCCCAATTGCCCTTTCCTGCAGGCCCAGTTGCCTCTAACTTCCTTCCACTGCCTGTCTGGTCACCCCTAACTGCCCTCCCCTGCAGGCTAGATCACCCCTATTGGCCCTCCCTTGCAAGCCTGGTCCCTCCCAACTGCCCTCCCCTGCTGGCCATCTAGTGGCGGCCAACTTGTGTCCACATGGGGGCAGGATCTTTTGACCACATGGGGGCAGTCATCTTGTGTGTTGGAGTGACGGTCAATCTGCATATTACTCTTTTATTAGATAGGATAGAGGCCTGCTGCATGGGTGGGGGTCGGATGGTTTGCCCTGAAGGGTGTCCCAGATCAGGGTGGGGGTTCCCTTGGGGTGTGGGACAGCCTGGGCGAGAGGCCTGTGGTGGTTTGCAGGTCGGCCACATGCCCCAACTGCCCAATTGGAGGCCCTGGTATCTGGGATTTATTTATCTTCTATAATTGAAACTTTGTAGCCTTGAGCAGAGGCCAAGGCAGGCCAGGGCTGCGGAAGCTTGGCTTCCTCCATCGCTGGGGAAATCCAAGCCTCCTGCTTGCTCAGTGGCTACTGCCATTTTTGTAGGGATTTATTCATATTTTATAATTGAAACTTTGTAGCCTTGAGGGAAAGCCAGGGCTGGCCAGAGTGGGTGGAAAGCTTCGCTTCCTCTATCACCAGGGAAACCAAAGCCTCCTGCTCACTCCGTGGCCGGCCACCAACTTGGTTGAGTTAATTTCCATACTTGCTCCTGATTGGCTGGCAGGCATGGCTTGTGGGTGTAGCGGAGTGATGGATAATTTGCATGTTTCTCTTTTATTAGTGTAGATTTTGGATACAATGTTTCTATTCCTTATATCAAGTATACTTGTACCACTTTATTTTTTATATTATATTTTTATTGATTTTACAGAGGAAGGAAGAGGGACAGAGAGATAGAAACTGTCTCCTGCATGCCCCCTACTGGGGATCAAGCTCACAACCCAGGCCTGTGCCCTTGACCAGAATCGAACCTGGGACCCTTCAGTCTGTAGGCTGATGCTCTATCCACTGAGCAAAATCACCTAGGACACACCTGTACCACTTTAAATGAAATTAATCAAATGCCTAAGACTGAAGTTAAGAAAAATAGAGCCATCATGCAAAACATTTTGCAGCTATTTTTTTTCTATTCTGTAATGAGTATAAATAATTGGTTTAGGTCAGCCTGATTATTTAGCCTATCAGAGGAAAGAAAAATAGTTAGTCATTAATTATATTCATTAAATTATTCAAAATCCAAGACTGTTTTGTTAATAAACTACAGTGTAACTAGCTATATAATTATATGCAAATCAATATGCCTTTGAGAACAGTCATTTATCAAGAGAAAATTCATTCCATAACCAAACATCATTTTATGAGTACCTTAAACTCTAGGTAATAAAATTTCTCTAAATCATTAGATTACATAATCCTATAAGGCAAGGACTCTAGACATAAATTCCTGCCTAGCTTGTGATGCCCTTAATGCCACTGGAGTTAATATTCAATGCTTAACCACAGCTGTTGACCCCATAACCACACTATAGTAGAAAGAACTTATTTTAGTGTAGTTAAGTAGATAACTGTATTTATTAATTAAATAACATTCCTTTTTAATGAAAGCAAATATCTACTAAATTTTAAAAAATCTTCTACACATAAAATCTAAAACAAAACCAGATAATAAAATATACTTTGAAGGCAATGAGTGTTTAAAATTTATAAAATACAAAAATACCTTCTGCTTTGGCATTTGGCCTGATGGGGTAGGGGAGAGAATGAACAGTGATTAGAAAATGCCCCTGGCCTCTTCTCATTTAGAAAGGTCTTTAAAATCATCAAACATTGATTTTCCATTCAACTCAGAAATTTTTAGATACTTTTAATGCCCTCCTGGGGTCAGCCAAGGTTGCCATGAGGGAAAGGAAGGATCTCTTTCTTCTCTACTTAGAAGCGGGGCTAGTAGAGGATAGAAGATCAGGCACATTTGTCTTTCTTAGGCTGACTTATTTCACTCAGCACAAAACCTCTAGATCCATCCACGTTGTGGCAAATAGCAAGATTTCATTCTTTTTAATGGCTGAGTCATATTCCACTGTATAGATGTACTACTTCTTTATCTATCATCTACTCATGAACACAGAGGTGGCTTCCCTACCTTGGATATTCTACATAATAAAAGCCTAATATGCTAAGTGTCCAGTCATGTGGTCATCTGTTCAACTTATCAAAGTGCAATATGCTAATGATGTGCTATGGCCACTCAACCACTCACTATAATGTGTACTGACCACCAGGGGGCAGACCGTCGACCAGATGATAAGTTGCTAAGAAATGCACTGATCACCAGGGGCAGATGCTCTGATCAGTAAGTTAGCTTGCTGGGTTCTGGTCGATTGGGACTGAGCGAGACAGGCCAGATACACCTTGGAGCCCTCCTGCAGTCCTTCCCCAGCTGGCTAACATCCTGCGTCTCTCCCTGCCCCTGATCATGCACTGGTGAGGACCTTTGACCTGGCCTACACCCTCTCACAATTCAGAACCTTTCAGGGGATGTCAGAGAACCTGGTTTGGCCTGATCCTGCAAGCCAGGGCAAGGGACCCCACTGGTGCACGAATTCATGCATCAGGCCTCTAATTGTATATAATGCTAGAATGAATATATGGATAGATGTCTTTTCAATTTAGTGTTTTGAGTAATACTGTACATCAACTGCAATTGAAAAATTAAAAAAATATTTTTATGGAAAGAAGATAAAGCCCATGCCCTGGCTACATGTGACAGCAGAAACTGAGGGACCTTGCCATTGCCTTTGCTCTCAATTCTCATAGGCTCTTAACACCTAGTGGATTCACTGCACAGATCAGCTATACAGTATTGGCTTGGTTTCACCACTCCTGACTAAACTATTCAGTGGCAGCACAGCATAAAACTGAGAATATGAGCTCCAAATTCAGACTACTCTAGGCTTTATACACTGGCTCCACCACTTATTAGATATGGAACTCTGAACAAGCTACTGAACCTCTCTGGACTTCAATTTCCCCATTTTTAAAAGGGAAATAATAATTGTACCTCTTGTTGCTGTGAGGTTGAAATTACTTCATGTATTAAAAGCACTTGGAACAGTGTTCAACACATAATAAGTGTCCAATTAATATTAGCTGTACTTACTATTTTTGTATTATTATTAATATTTTCTTACTTCCTAACTCCTGCCTACTTTTGAAATTGGGCCAGTTTCCTCATTACCATTTTTAAAATTCCATTTTTGTCATTTATCTCAGAGTAACAAAGTCCAATTCAACTATCATCTACTACATGATGTTTTTCCTACTGTTGAAAAGGCAATTTAGCATAGTAATAAAAATGCCTATGGAGTCAAAATAATTTCCCTCAGCTCTGACACTGACCAGTTATAACACTTTGGACAAATTATTTAAACTCTCTCAGTAGATCAAATGGGGAATTTTTAACTTCCTTGAAATTAAGATATTTTATCCATTTTTAAATATTCTCCATACTTAAGTATAGTGCTAAGTAAATAATAGGAGCTCAGTAAATAACTGGAGTGAACAGTAGGTCTGTCTTCTTTGTCTCTTGCTAGTATGCTTTATAATTGAATATGCAAGAAAAGTTTACCATTTATGACCAAACATTTTTTAGTTTCCATTAAGCATTATTTTTTTATAAATATGACCCAAAGGTTAAAGTAATGTTAACCAAATATGTCCTTTTTTTCCTAATGTAGCATACTAAAATATAAGAGAAGCTCTAAAATTTAAATAAGGGCTTCCATTCGTATTTGCTATATAAAGAATCTAAAAGCTTATATATTATATGGTCCTATTTTTTACCACGTTGCTTTTGATACACATTTTGAATACCAAATCTGGTAATTTTCTTCCACCTGTTAATGATGCATGAGCAACTATGAAAAGGAAAAGCTTAGAATTATTAAATTTAAGTAAAGGGAGAACATGACACCTATTTCAAAATACTTCAAGATGTAATTCAAATTGTTGAGCAGGAATACTCTCACTAGTTGGCACAGATCACCAGCCAAGAAGTATATGAATATGACTGTATTTGTCTTCCTCTGTAAAATGTACCTACTATACTACTGATTTTAACAGAAGGTTATGGAAAGGAAACACAAATATGTACTTAAAATATACTAAATCAAAATTTGCTACCTTAATTGTAGTTTTAAATATAGCAAAAATATATAATACCAATTTTAAAATATATTACACAGAGCAATTAAGAATAATAGAAAAAATTTCCTTCAAATTTAGTGTTTCCTATATACACATCTCATACTACTTTGCAAATCACTTGGCAATTTTTTTTTATTTTCAAAATTCTTTCAATTTACAACTTCGTAAACTCTATAGCTAAATCTGTGACTCCTTACAGAACTTCCCATATTTATGTCTCTGGCACAAAAAGTATGCATTTCTAAGAAAGATCAAGAAGAAGAACAACAACAACAACAACAGCAAAAACAACAATAGAAATTAGGCCTATGTATCTACCCAAATTGTTACAAGTAATAACAAAAATCGAAAATGTGATTTTTAACTAAAGTCCATGCTTCTCCCATTGTTTGCCATTAACATACAAGTGTATCATCTCATGTGTTGCTTTTTAAGAATAAGAATGAAAACTGGGAATTTCCAAGCTGCAAAAAGGTCTAAAATGATTGCCAGCAACTTTAAGAGATCAGAAATATTGTGTTTTCTATTCAAGTGAAAAGTGATATAAAAATCTTTGTGTGGTCTGCCCCTACTTGCTTGGCATTCACCCAGAAGATTTTTCTACTAGTAAGCTTGGAAATTTTACCACGCAACTCCCTCCACCAGATAGTTTACAGAAATTTAGTATTGCCACTGGTCCTTGAGGAACCACATTTTATTCTTCTCTGTCCAAAAAATAATCTACTTATCAATACCCTTTTTTCTCACTGCTAAACCTTAAGTGTCCATCTCTTTATGTATACAATAAGTCATTCCATATTGCCTCAACTTTAATAGTATTTGCCATGGCACACTGTTAAAGTATATGTGAAGGAAAATTGACCTGTTATTAGTTATGAAGGTAATTCATGTGCATGTTGAAAAATATATAAAGCAGTACATAAAGATATGCTGTGAAAAGTGAACATTCCACCCACAGAGAAGACATTGTTAAAAGAGTGTTTTGTGGATTGTTACATACATTTTTATAATATAAATCCAAGTACTTCAAACATACACATATACACATCTTTGAAAAGATAGGTTCTTACCATACCTATTCTTTTATACCCTTTTTCTCAATTATTATATTCCCATTAATAATGTAGCAGCTGTCTGCATGGCTGCAGTCACAGCTCTCTGCATAGTTCAGTCCATATGTGCCGTCCTGCATGGGAGACAGCAATGAGGACAGGGAAAACAGACAATGGGAGACAAAAGTGCCACAGTCCCAACACTTCTCAGCTACATGCATTATAAACACGTCTTTCTATGCCTTCTTGGTCCCCAAAATAGGGGCTTCGGGAGGTCAGTGTTTTAAAGTCCCTCACACCTTAGTTTGTTTGACATATGGTTGGGACATATGAATGGTGAAATAAATAATACTAAGATACTGATATGCATATATGCAGATGTATCTAAATATGCCAACTAATTAAAATATTTCATCTTATAAATAATGATTATTCACTGATATTTTAGGTTCTCTTCCTTAGAGAAAAAGATAAAACTGCACTTTCCTACCCTTTGAAATTATCTGTGGCTATGTGACATATTTTGGCTGATGTAATCTGAATACAATGAAGGATGGTAAATCTAGATGGAAGCATCTAAGAAGCCATTATGTAACTTCTACTTTCTTTTGTCATATGGTGGAGCCAAGAACCATGAGTGAGAATAACATGGGGCAGAGATCCCACTGACACATATAAATGTGAAGCATGGATAAGAAATAAGCCTTTGTTGTTTAAAGACAATGAGGCTCAATAATTGAGCATTAATCTATGAAACAGGAGGTCATGGTTCAATTCTCGGTTGGAGAACATATTCGGATTTTGGGCTCAATCTCCAGTGGGGAGCATGCAGGAGGCAGCCAAACAATGACTCTCTCTCATCATCAATGTTTCTCTCTCTCTCCCTCTCCTTTCCTCTCTCAAATCAATAAAAACATATTTTTAAAAAGACCAAGAATCCAAGATGGCAGCGTAGGTAAACACCTACACTGCTGCCTTGCACAACAATTTCAAAACTAGAAATAAAAGACAGAACGGACATCATCTAGAAACACAGGAAAGCTGGCTGAGTGGAAATTCTACAGCTATAAGGAAAGAGAGGGGCTCACAGAGACCCAGAGGAGCTGCAAAAAGCTGAGGTATGGAGATGCACGTGTAGAGAGAGCAGGTGCTGGAGAACCTGGCTGGCTTTCTCTGGCAGGAGGGAGACAGAGACTCTCAAAGGCATTGAACTCCTTATCCTACGACACTAAACCCCAGTTCCAGCCGAAACTCAAACGGGGGTAGTATAGAGTGTGAAGGAGGAGAAGTGCATGGAAATTTAGGGGAGTCGCAAAAGATCAGAAGTCTGGTGGCGCTCAAGGCACTGTGTGCAGAGGACTGACTGCTGATTGTGCCTCTGGCTTTCACAAGTGGGCGGGAGACAGACCCTCCCAACTATGCCACTTCTAACTCCACTAAACCCCAGTTTCAGGCGAAACCCTGGAGACCCAGACTCGTGTGGTTCTAGACCGCAGGGGAGCCAGAGGAGTAGCAGTATAGAAGCACTGCGAGAGAGCACACTGGCGCACAAGGACTGCTCCAGCGATTACCCAGTCACATGAGACTCAGGGGCCGTAGAGGGCGGGGCCGACTGGAAGGCAAGGAGGTCCCTTAAGCCCTGAGACTCCACCCATCCCAAGCTCAACAGAGAGGCTTTTGCGGTTTTGCAACTCTTGTATCATAAGGCTGAATCCAACACAGAAGTTCCCCAGCATAGTGAAAATGCCAAGAAAGAAATGGAGGAAAACAAACGACTGGATATAGAGTTCAAAACCACGCTTATAAGGTTTTTCAAGAATATCCTAGAAAAGTTGGATAAAGTTAGCGAGACCCAAGAGGAGATGAAAAAGGACCAACTAGAGATGGAAAAGGACCAACTAGAGATGGAAAAGGACCAACTAGAAATTAAACATACACTGACTGAAATAAAAAAAATATTATACAGAGACATAACAGCAGACTACAGGAAGGCAAGAATCAAGTCAAAAATTTGAAATATAAAGAATCAGAAAACACTCAACTGGATAAGCAAAAAGAAAAAAGAATCCAAAAATGTGAAGATAATGTAAGGAGCCTCTGGAACAGCTTCAAGTGTACCAACATCAGAATTGTGGGGGTGCCAGAAGAAGAGTGAGAGCAAGATACTGAAAACCTATTTAAAGAAATAATGACTGAAAACTTCCTACATCTGGTAAAAGAAATAGACTTACAACTCCAGGAAGCACACAGAACCCCATATAAAAGGAATCCAAAGAGGACTACACCAAGACACATCATAATTAGAATACCAAGAGCAAAAGACAAACAGAGAATATTAAAAGCAGCAAAAGAAAAACAGTTCATTACCTACAAGGGAGCAGCCATACGACTGTCAGCTGATTTCTCCACAGAAACTATGCAGGCCAGACGGAAGTGGCAAGAAATATTCAACGTGATAAATAGCAAGAACCTACAACCAAGAATACTCTATCCAGCAAAGCTATCATTCAGAATTGAAGGGCAGATAAAGAGCTTCACAGAGAAGAAAAAGCTAAAGGAGTTCATCAACTCAAAAGCAGTATTATATGAAACACTAAAAGGTATTCTTTAAGAAGAGGAAGAAGAAAATGGGAAAATACAAAAAATTATGAACAACAAATACATATCTATCAACAAGTGACTCTAAAAATTAAGTGAATTAAAAATTTGATGAACAGAATAAACTGGTGAACATAATAGAATCGGGAGCACAGAAAGGGAGTGGACTGATAATTCTCAGGGGGAAAGGAGTGAGGGGTGTACAGGAAGAGACTGGACAAAAATCATACACCTATGGATGAGGTCAACGGGAGGGAGGTAAGGGTAGAAGGGAGGGTGGGAGCTGGGTGGAGAGGAGCTATGGAAGGGAAAAAAGAGAAGCAAATGTAATAATCTGAATAATAAATATTTAATTAAAATAAAATAAAATAAAAATAAAAAGACACTGAGATTTTGACTTTAATTAAATTCTCAGTGTATATTAGCCTACACTCACTAATATAATATCTTGAAGTAGACTGATATCAGCACACACAGATCCACCTGATTCAATGAAATTATTGCTTAACATTCTTGTGCATGGATGAATTACTTAATTCACTTGATCAACACATTTTGTGTCTACAATGCCTTAATTATTGCTTTAAGTGCTTTATATGTCAAAGTTCATTTATTCCCACAGCAAGCCTGTGAGATAGGGTCTATTCTCACGCATAGTTTTACAAATGAGGGAAGTGAAAAATATATAGATTAGCCAAAACCGGTTTGGCTCAGTGGATAGAACGTCGGCCTGCGGACTGAAAGGTCCCAGGTTCGATTCCGGTCAAGGGCATGTACCTTGGTTGCAGGCACATCTCCAGTGTGGGGCGTGCAGGAGGCAGCTGACCGATGTCTCTCTCTCATCGATGTTGCTAACTCTCTATCCCTCTCCCTTCCTCTCTGTAAAAAATCAGTAAAATATATTTTTAAAAAATAAAGAAAAATATATAGATTAATTAAAAATTGTCCTCAAGCCGAAACCTGTTTGGCTCAGTGGATAGAGCGTCAGCCTGTGGACAGAAAGGTCCGGGTTTGATTCCAGTCAAGGTATGTACCTTGGTTGTGGCCTGATCGATGTCTCTCTCTTATCGATGTTTCTGGCTCTCTATCCTTTGCCCTTCCTCTCTGTGAAAAGCAATACAATATATATATATTTTAAATTGTCCTCAAGTGCCCATAGATAGTATATGACAGAGACAGAATTAGAACACAGCTACAGCACTAGAGTCAATGCTTTTAATCACCTAGTCATACTACCTTTTCATGTTATGGGGAATTAGATAATACATAAACATGCAAGAAAATATAAAATAGTTATAGCTACTATAATGAAAATAAAACAGAAGAATATGATAGGGAGTGGGAGCAAATGTCTTATAGGTATTAGGAAAGGCTTCTTTGAAGAATAATACTTAAGCTGGCACCTGAATGGCAAGATTAGGTCCTGCTTAAAAAAAAAAAAAACTCTACAAAAAGCTTTCCAAGTAAATAGCTAGGAAAGAGAGGCCCTAAAATAGAAATGACTGAGTGTTTTCAAGGAACAGAAGGCTGGAGTGTTTGGAGTGCAATGAGCCAGGGGAAGAATGGAAGCAGATTTACTGTACCACTCTTCCCCTGATAGACACCAGCATCCAATATTCTCAGACATGCATCTTTGCACGTTTGTATAGGATTAAGCGTAGGATAAATTCCAATACCTAAAAATGCTGGGCCAAATTTTAATAGATAATATTAAATTTGACCTCCCAAAAGATTACAGGAAAAATTGGTGCTTGTTCCCCATAACCTTTCTACATTATCATAACAGAGGCCTGATATATGAAAATTCCTGCAAGAATAGGCCTTCCTTCCCCCAGCAACGGCTTCCCTCTGGCACCAGAACCCAGGCTTTCCTCTTCCAGCTCCCCACAGGCACCCAGGAAAGGGGCTGGCTTCCCCAGGGCAACCCCCAGACACCCAGAACCTGGGCTGGCTTCCCTCCAGCCTGGCTTCGTCAGGAAGGATGTCCGGAATGATGTCTGAAAGATGCCCGGTCTAATTAGAATATTACTCCTTTTTATTATCATATCATCATGTGTTTTAACCTTGCTAATTTGTTCAACTTAAAAATGTTATGTTACTGCTGGTTAGTCCACATTTTAAAAATTATGTATGAAGTATCATTTATCTATTTATAATATGTATTAACTGTTAACTGCCTGTTCAAGGGTGTTCCCATTTTTAGCCTGGGAATTTTAATTTGCTTGTATTTATTTTGTAAAATGTCTTTGCATCTTAAGAATATGAGCCCTGCCCTGACCAAGTGACTTAGTTGGTTGGAAGGTTTGATTCCCTTTTAAGGCATGTACAGGAGGCAACTGATCAAATGCTTCTCTACCATTGATGTTTCTCTCCTCCCCTCTTCCTTTCTCTAAAATCAATAAACATATTCTCAGCTGAAGATTTTTTTTAAAAAGAGAGTATGAGCCCTTAGTCATATGTATTGCTAGTATATTTTTTCATTCTGTAATGTAGTATGTAATTTTGTTCATGATCTTTTTATCAAATAAAGGCTGGAAATCGAGTAACAAATCCTTACTGAGTTCAAATGTCTCTTACATTGTACATTAATTCCCATATAAATTAAGGTCTATTCCTGGATTCTCTTTCACTCCAGTAATCTATCTGGCTAT
Source organism: Lasiurus cinereus (assembly GCA_011751065.1). Taxonomy (NCBI): domain Eukaryota; kingdom Metazoa; phylum Chordata; class Mammalia; order Chiroptera; family Vespertilionidae; genus Lasiurus; species Lasiurus cinereus. The sequence continues at coordinate 6,913,543 of JAAGEH010000037.1, forward strand.
TCCTAAAACAGAATTCAACTATTTTAATTACTGCAGCTTTAACCTTATTCCTTATTTTGCGAGATTATTTCTCTTTCACCTATATGACTATACCAGTGTTTTTCTTAGCTATTCTCATCCTTATTCTGCAAAATAAAATTTAACATTATATTGCCAATTTCTATAAAAAAACTGTTTTGAAAATTTTATTGATATGTCATTGAATGTTTCTAATTGCTATAATAAATAGGATATTTTCCCATTAATTACCATTTAACTCATTATTTGCACACAGAAATGCTATTAACTTTAATTATTTATTTTACCACATATGCATATAATGTGCAAATAATTTTACATATTTCTTTCTAATCTTTATATTTCATTCTCTTGTCTCATTGCATTGCTTAATGCACTGTGTGGTTTATATTAATAAGGAAGGAAACCCAGAAGTTTATATGGATGTGCATCACTGTCCTCCTGTCCTGCAAAAATAAGAAAGAATAAAGAGCTAAAAATTACTAATGATTGTGAACATCCTTATCTTGTTCCTAACTTTAATGGGAATGCTTCAAATATTTTACCATTAAATCTAACAGTGAGATTTGATTGAGATGTATATTTTCATCATGTTAAGGAAATAAGTAACATCTACTGTATTAAATATTTTAAAAATAAGAATGCATGCTGAAGACATTTTGATAATACATATTGAGATATTTTCTTCTTCCTGTGGTATTTTAAAAGTCTCAGTAGAACACATTCATCAGGTTTCATTCATCTTCCTATTTATACTCTCCCTTAAATCTAAACATATTATTTAGGCACAATTTTCCCTGGCAACAGTGTACTACCTTTCTAAATAGTGATGTATCCTATCTAATAAAAGAGTAATATGCAAATTGACCATCACTCCAACATACAAGATGGATGCCCTCATGTGGTCAAAGATGGCCACCCTCATGTGGACTAAAGATGGCTGCCACAAGATGGCTGGTGGGGGTGGGCATATTTTTCACTGTGTTACATATAATTCTATTTCAAGTGTTTAATAATTTTCCCCAAATAACCCAAATTTTAACTCTTTCACAAACTAAGTTCAACTACTCTGCTACTAGTTATATACTCTATAACCAGCTACATATCTGGGGGTAAATCACTTTCACTTCCTGCTTTCAAAGGAGGGTATTGGACCAAATGATCTCTTCTAGTTCCAACTATTTCTGACATTACAAATCAGGCATGACCTTACTCTGAACTAAGTCAGTGTCAGAATTCCTCCCTATGACAAAGTGTGCACATATGCAACTTAATGGCAGTATTTGACTCTCACAGATAATGTAAAATGGTAGTCATTCATATATATGTACTTGATACTACAGTGCATCTTTCTATGTTATTCTAATTATAATTGTTATTCACTTTCATCATCAATGTTTTTAATGACCTTTAACCATTAAAACCATCATATTATAAATTCTCTTGAAGTTTAGGCAGATTTAAATACAAAACTGCAGTTAAAACAAATAGCAAATAAGCATATGGGGGAAAAAGGACTTTGAGAAATGGTACATTTTTCAGGAGTACTGCATTTGAACAATTTAAATAATTCTTATATAAAATAAGTGGTAAAAAGAATACTAAGCTTTACAAAAATTAATGTTAAAGCTTTTTGCAGGACTAATCAGATACTGGAGGTGGAGAACATGAAGGTCAAACTACAAGAATCAGTTGGGAACTGACAGGCCTGAGAAGTGCTTGCCTGTGGAGAGCACGGGGAGAGGAATGGGTATGGTGTAGCTCACGTGGAGGTAACAGGGCAAATGGTGATGTTACTGACAGTGACAGGGATCATAGAGAAAAAGCAGATGATGGGTGGCTAGAGTGCCTAATAAGGAAAAATGATGAAGTCTATATTAGATATAAAGTATAAGGTGCCAGTGGAATATTGCAATATAGTTTAAAGTAATCATCTTTAAGGGATAGCTAATATAACATGCTATTATCTATTTATATAAAAGGCTAATATCCTAAGTGTCCAGAGGGTGGAGGGAAAGGTGGACATGTTTATAAATCTATTTTCTTGTTTTCCCTTAGTCAAAATCAATAGATATATAACATATTTATGATTTTTAATATCTAAAAAAGTAGATAAAAGAGCTGTAGTGGGTTTTTTCACCCTCTGCAGCATGGATGGACATGAAGACTATTATGCTAAGCAAAATAAGCTAGTCAAAGAAAGACAAAAATCACATAATCTAATTTATATGTGGAATTTAATGAACCCAAGAAACTGATAAAATAGAAACAGAAGCATGGATACAGGGAACAGACTGACAGAAGTCCCAAGGGAGGGGATCAGGGTGATTGGATGAAAGAAGATTAAAAGATTAGTGATAATGGCCTGAGGGGGAAATGAATGAAGGGGGTGATGGGAGACATCTGCAATAGTATCAACAATAAGTAAATGGAAGGAAGGAAAAAAGGAAGGAAGGAAGGGAGGAAGGAAGGAAGGGCATACACATACATTCCTACCCTTTATAAACAAGTAGAATTTTAAAATGTCCTCTTACTAAATTGAGAGTTAATAAACAAGGCATATATGGAGAGTTTATTAATTCTATCAATGAATGCCAGGCTGTGACCACTAAAAGGGAATAAAGATAATGTAATCATTTCAATCTCTCCTTCCAGATCATTTTGTCCCTTTGTCTCATTCCAATACCAAGAAAAACTCAATGTGGAATATTTGGAAAATACAGTTCATATAAAAGAAGAATAAAATTATAATTTCTCACTAAGCAAGATTATTGTTAATATTTTAGCACAGTCTTTTTTCCCCCTGATGACAGTATATTCTTAAACAAAATTGTGGTCATACTATATGTTGTATGTACATTCATATCCTGCTTAATATATCATGAACATCTTCCATATTATTAAATATAGATTAGTTTTAATATCATCTAGTAATTACTTCACAAACAGTTATAATTGGGCATCTACTCTTTCTAATTTTTCACTATTAGAAAAAAATGCTGAAGTGAATATCTATGTACAGATTCCTTTTTTATACATTAGTTTCATTAGGAAATATTTTTATAAATAGAATTACAGGATGTCTGTAATAAATTTTTAAAATATATTTTCATTGATTTCAGGGAGGAAGGGAGAGAGAGACAGAGCTAGAAACATCAATGATGAGAAAGAATCACTGATCGGCTCCTACCCCACTGGAGATTAAGCCTGCAACCCAGGAATGTGTCATGACCAGGAATTGAATCATGACCTGCTGGTTCATAGGTCACTGAATTACACCATGTGGGCCATATAAACATTTTTATTGCTTTTTTTTTAATTCTGCTAAATTGGCTTCCAGAAAGATTTTATAAATCAACCATCAAAAAAATGAAACTACAGCCCTAGCTGGTTTGGTTCAATGGATAGAGCATCAGCCTGAGTATGAAAAGGTTGCTGGTTAGATTTACTCAAGGGCATGTACCTCAGTTGCAGGCTCTATTCCTAGCCTTGGCTAGGGCATGTGTGATAGACAACCAATTGATGTGTCTCTCTCACATCAATGTTTCTCTCTGTCTCTCCCCCTCCTTTCCACTCTATCAATAGAAAAATATCCTTGGATGAGGATTAACAACAAAAAGTAATATATATGCTTCTAAACAAATAATTATTTTAGATATGTTTTACCTATTAAATTGCACATTCATTTAATAGGCATTTCTTTTACTAGTAAGGCTAAACATATGTACCCCCAGGCACACCCATACATGTCATACACATCTGCATAAGCCCACCAATACATACCATACATACCATGTACATCATCTATATAATTTACACTATGTGAATATTATATTCATTACATTTGCTCTTATTTCTATGAAGATAATTATTTTGCTGAATAAAATAATTATATATAAAATTATTAATCCATTATAAACATTTTATAAAATTGTTCTAGATTCATCATTTGTCTTTTAATAATGCATACTATATTCTTCATTTACAAAACTTCCTAATTTGTTTACAGTTGAAAATATATTTCCTTTTATGCCTTCTATATCATTATACCTACTCTTAAACTGTTCTGAAATTTATTCTGATGTACAGTGTGAGGTAGGGAATCAATTTACATTTTCTCTTCAATAATTAGTCAATTGTTTCAGCAACACTTTTCCCAACTGATATGAAATATTTCTAATATAATTTATAAAATGAAAAAAACTCTCCTGCCATAACCCTTCCTCTATTTCACACATTTTATCCTCAGAAATACACCAGTAACAGCATTTGTTAATACTCGCCACCTATACAGTATATCTGATTAAATGATTTACAATATGTGTTCAAGGGCATCAAAACCCACCCTTGAATTAAAATGATCCCTTTCATTCAAACAACACCAGGGCACATTTATGTATTCAAGTTCCCTTTAATTTCATGCACAGTCTAACAGCAAGCCAGTGGGTACTAGGAAGGTAGGAAATAGAGGAATTATTCAGGAAACTAAATACAATAATCCTTTGTTTTAATGTTATATTATTGCATAATGAATATTTTTATATTACTGAAATTAATAATACAAGGAAGTAGAGTTTAATGTGAATTTGATGGTTTCTTATGTTCAGAATGTCTAAAAGATCATTGTTCACAAATTTTAAATGCACTTTATAATCTATATGTAACCTAAAGAAGAGTAATATATAAACTTTCAAAAGTCAAAAAGACAAAAACAAACAAAAAAAAAACAACATAGCCAATGTGTCTTTGATGTTTTAAAAGTAGCCAAAACAATGTATTCTACAGTAAAATCGAAAGCAAGCATATAGAATTCTGCCTATTGTGAGCCTTGTATGTGGGAGACTTAATGCTACTATGTCTTGTGTATACAAATGGATTATAGAGCTTTAGAAAAAGTTCAATGCATCTTTAAAGTGGTTCCAAAGTGAAAATAACCTTTTTAAAAGGTACAAGTCAGATTCAATATCAGTATTTGTGACAGTAAACTATCAGAGTTCCATCCAGGCACTCACTTTGAAATGAGATAAAAACTATATAATAGAACCAAATAAATACTTCAGTCTTAAAAGCTATGGGAGGGTGACCAAGGCCAGATTTAAGACTGAAAACTTGCACTTTAGCTAAAAAAGTTAAGTTAAATGAACAAAAACAAAGCAAAAATCATTATTTTGAAAAGTTTTGGTATATGCTTCAGATAATCTACTTTAATTCAAATTGTTCTTCATATTTTCAAAATGTTAAATGTTTTGATTCAATCACCTGGGAGACATGATTTGATTATCATCGGTCAAATATTCATGCAACAAACTCAAAAGCTCTATCTACACTCCTGGCCCCCACCACCCTGGCTCAAGGACAGTCACAGCTTCCTCTGTGTGTTCATATGTAAGGAAGTCAGAGTTTGAAATCAAGAGTAAAGCAAAAAGTTGATGGGTTCTACTGTTTAGCCAAAAAGAAAAAGAACAAAGAATACAGAAGGCCACTTTATCTATAGGAGATACATCCCAAAACACCCAGTGGATGCCTAAAACCACAGATACTACTCCAAACCCTATATATACTAAGTTTTTCCTATACCTACATACCTTTTCCCTGAAAGGAAACACTTTGTGGCTTTTATTTGACATTAAAAATGAACAAAGACTTTGAATAGACGTTTCTCCAATAAAGACATCCTAATTGCCAACAGGTACATGAAAAAATGCTTAGCATCACTTACCAGGGAAATGTAAATCAAAATCTCAGTAAGATCACCTCATACCTATTATGATGACCACCATAAAAAATAATAAGTACTGGCCGGGATTTGGAAAAATCGGGCCCCTTGAACACTTATGATGGGAATGTAAACTAGTGCAGCCACTGTAGAAAACAGTATGGAGATTTCTCTAATAATTAAAAATAAAACTACCACTTCTGAGTATATATACAAAATAAATGAAATCAGGCTATCAAAGTTATAACTACATTCTTACGTTCAGTGCAGCATTATTCACAATAGCCAAGAGGTGAAAACAGACTAAATGTCCACAAATGAATGGATAAAAATGTGGTATGCACATATAATGGAATATTAATCAGCCATAAAAACAAAGGAAATCCAGTCACATGCTACAACATGCATGAACCTTAAAGACATTATACTAAGTAAAATAAGTCAGTAACAGAAGGATAAATACTGCATGATTCCATTTATATAAGGTATTTATAGTAGTCAAACTCACCAAAGCATGAGATGGAATGGTGGTTGCTAGGGGCTAAGGTCAGAGGCAAATGGATATAAAATTTCATTCATGCAAGATGAAAAGTTTTAGCGATTTGTTGTACAACATTGTGCTTGTAGTTAGCAATACTGTACTAAACACTTAAAATTTTGAGAGGATAGATCTCATGTTACATGTTTCTATTACCACAATAATTTTTCAATACAAGCATATAAAAACAAGGTGGTCTCTGCAAACATTGATTCATTCTTACTTTGAAATAGGGAGATTTCCTTTTTGAGAATAAGAAGTACTCTATTCCAGCTACTGTTATATTAGAAAGGAAGTCTCTAGAAAAGGTGGGATGTGGAGAGATAGTGAGAGATCTTGTTCACATTAAAAAGCCAATGGAGCATAAAAATTTAATAACATCTGTGCTGAGAACACCCTAAAACTGTTCAAGGTAGTAAAAGAAGCCACTTTTGAGTTGGAGAATAAAGATAAAGATCTCTGGCAGCATATAATTTAAAAGAATCAACAATAGAAAAAATGTGAGAAAATAATGAGATACCTTAAATGTGGATAATCTTAAAAAGACGTAAAATCAAACATGAGATAAGTCTTAGAGTCCAATGGTAATGATTATTTCTTGATGTTATCTGGATTTCCATTAAAGGGTTTTTTCCTCAACATGGCATTTCAAAGGCATCTCTACATACATTCCTGACAGGATAGTAGTTGAAAATATCTACAGGATTACTTGCTGTGCTAGCCTTCCTTTGTTGAATAAATGGCTTAATAAAAATGTTTAGAGTAGGAAACCATTCACATTGAAAATGTGAAATGTCTTCTTTAATAGACAATTAAGCATCAGCACAAATATGTGAAGTGCATACATTTTTTAATGTAAACTTTCAAGCAAGACTTAAATCAGCTTTGCAGATATAGTCAAAATGAGAGTTGGGCTAGAGAAAGAAAGCACACCATTTTTCTTCTGCCAATAGAGAGTCTGTCACTATCACTCCAGAATACTAACTAGGCTTTAGAGTGATACAGGTAATGGTGCAAGTGATAATATTTTGTAAATTGTATCATTATCCTCTTTATTACTCCACACCTATTTTGAGTTAACAATCAAGGCTATGTGGGATTTGGTGTACCTATTGAATATCTGCTAAATCAGCCCCGTTATGAAGATATGACACAAAAGGAAGGATGACATTTTATGTGTTTTTTTCTTCTTCTATAATAACAGTATATTTTAAAATTGGGGATTATGTAAAAATAATTTTAATTTTTTTTCAATTACAGTTTACATTCATTATTGTTTTGTATTAGTTTCAGGTGTACATCATAGTGTTCCGACAATCATATAGTATACAAGGTGTTCCCTGGGATACCTTTCTTAAAGCACAATACATATGCTAATTAGACCAAAGTCCTTCTGGACATCCTTCCAGATGACTTTCTGGACAAAGCCAGGGCTGTGAGGGAAGCCCGGGTCCCAGGCCCTGCTGCAGCCAGAGGGAAGCCCAGCTCCCAAGTAACAGAAGGAATCCCAGGTCCTAGTTGCCAAAGGGAAGCTTAGTGCCGGCAGCCGGGGGAAGGAATCTTACGCTTGCATGAATTTCCTGCAAGGGGCCGCTAGTATGTAATAAAAAGGACTATGGAACTAAATCTTTCCAATTAAAAGTGGGCCAAAAGAGACAAAATTTTTATACCAAAGGAGATATAGTTATTTTTTAATGTATCTTTATTGTTGTAAGTATTAGAGAGGTCCTGTATTTTCCCCCATTGACTCCCTCTACCCCATTCCCACCCTTTTCCTAGGCCTTCCCACCCACTATTCTCTGTCCATGGGATATGCATATATGCATGTGTTCTTTACTTAAACTCTTCCAGCCTGCCCTCCCTTCCCTTGGAAATACATTATACTGTTCCATGCTCCTATGTATCTAGATCTATTTCTTTGGTCACTTAATTTTGTACATTTGTTTTGTTTTTCAATTTATGTGCTGTATCACATATAAGTGACATCATGTGATACTTGTCTTCTTCTGACTGGCTTACTAGTATTCCATTTAGCATAATATTCTCCAGGTCCCTATATACTGTACCAAAGGGTAAGAGATACCTCTTTTTTACATCTGCGTAGTATTCCGTGGTGTAAGCATACCACAGTTTTTTTATTCACTCATCTCCTTATGGGCACTTGGGATGTTCCAAATCTTAGCAATTGTAATTAATGCTACTATGAACATAGGGGTGCATATATTCTTTTTGATTGGTGTTTCAGGCTTGTTAGGATATATTCCTAGAAGTGGGGTCACTGGGTCAAATGGCAGTTTCATTTTTTATTTTTTAGGAAACTCCACACTGTTTTTGTAGTAGTTTTACCAGTCTTCATTCCCACCAGCAGTGTACTAGGGTTCCCTTTTTGCCACATCCTCACCAGCACTTGTTGTTTCTTGATTTATTGGCGGTAGCCATTCTAGCAGGTGTGAGGTGGTACCTCATTGTCATTTTAATTTGCATCTCCTCTGATAATTACTGACATTAAGCATTTTTTCATTTCTTTTGGCTATTTGTATGTCCTCTTTGGAGAACTGTCTATTCAGGTCCTCTGCCCATTTTTTATCGAGTTGTTGGTCCTCTATTTGTTGTGTTGTGTGAATACTTCAAATATTTTGGAAATCAATCCCTTACCAGATGTATCATTGGCAAATATGTCCTCCCATACAGTGGGTTCCCTTTTCATTTTGATGTTGGTTTCTTTAGCTGTGCAGAAGCTTTTTATTTTGATGTAGTCCCATTTGTTTAGTTTTTCCTTTGTTTCTCTTGATAAATATTTTATCAATGAAAATTCTGCTCTATGAGATGTCTGGAATTTTGTGGCCTATTTTTTCTTCTAGGGTTTTTATGGTTTCATGACTTACATTAAGTATTTTATCCATTATGAGTTTATTCTTGTGTATGGTGTAAGTTGGTGACCTAGTTTTGTTTTGTTTTGTTTTATGGATCTGTCCAATTATCCCAATACCAGTGTTTGAAGAGACGGTCTTTATTCCATGATATGCTCTTGCCTCCTTTGTCAAATATTAATTGAGCAAAATGGCTTGGGTAGATTTATGAGGTCTCTACTCTGTTCCATTGATCTAGATACCTGTTCTTGTACCAGCACCCGACTGTTTTGATTACAGTGGATTTGTACTATAACTTGATATCTGGTATTATGAGCCCTCCAACTTTGTTCTTCTTTCTCAAGATTGCTGCAGCTATTCAGAGTCTTTTTTTGGTTCCATATAAATTTTTGAAGTACTTCTAGATCTTTGAAATATACCATCAGTATTTTGATAGGGATTGCACTGAATCTATAGATTGCTTCAGGTAGTATGGATATTTTAATTAAGTTCATTCTATCAATCTATGAAGATTGTATATTCTTCCACTTTTTTATTTATCTATCTCTTTTTTTAATGTTCTATAGGTTTTTGAGTACAGATCTTTTACCTTCTTGGTTAAGTTTATTCCTAAGTATCTTAACTTTTTTGTTTTACAATGGTAAATGGGATTCTGTTTTTGAATAAAAGTAGTGAAAACGGACAATCCAATCTTGTTCCTATTCTTAGGGGAAATGATTTTAGTTTTTGCCAATTGAGCATGATGTTGGCTATAGATTTGTCATATATGGACTTTATTATGTTGAGGTCTAATCCTTCTACACTTTGCTGAGAGTTTTTATTGAAAATGGATGTTGGATTTCGTCTAATGCTTTTTCTGCATCTAATGATATGATCATATGATTTTTGTTTTACAATTTGTAAATATCCTGTATCACATTTATTGATTTTTTGATTTTCAAATATTGCACCAGCCTAGCATCCCTGCAATGACCCACTTGGTCCTGGTGTCTGACCTTTTTAATATAATACTGGATCTGATTTGCTAATATTTTGTTGAGGATTTAAGCATCTTTTTTCATCAGAGATATTGGCCTATGGTTCTCTTTATTTGTATTGTCTCTATCCAGGATAACGCTGACTTTGTGGAAAAAGCTTGGAAGTGTTCCTTCCTCTCGGATTTTTGGAATAGTCTGAGAATAGGTGTCAGTTGTTCTTTGAAGGTTTTTGTAAAACTCTCTTGTGAAGCCATCCAAACCAGAGCTTTTATTTGCTGGGAGTTTTTTGATGACTGCTTCTATTTCATCAGTTGTTATTGGCCTATTCAAGTTTTCTGATTTTTCCTGATTCAGTTTTGGGAGGCTGTATTTTTCTAGGAATTTGTCCATTTTTTCCACATTGTCCAGCTTGTTGGTATATAGTTGTTCATGGCATTTTCTTACATACATTTGTATTTCTGTGGTGTCAGTTGTTACTTTAATACTGTTATTTCTGATTTTATTTATTTGGGTTGTCTCTCTTTGTTTCTTGATGGGACTGGCTAAATGTTCATCAATCCTGTTTATCTTTTCAAAGAATCAGCTCTTGGTTTCCTTGATTGTTTATATTGTTGTTTTTCTATGTAATTTATTTCCACTCTGATCTTTATTTCTTTCCTTCTACTTACTCTGGGCTTAATTTGTTATTTTTAATTAATATGAAAAATGGACCTCAAAAGAGCTCACATATATTTTAAGATCCACAAATATTATTGCTATTTTTATACAACACCAAATCTCATCTTTGGTGGATAGATGTAGGAGTACTCTCTTCCTCAATCAGAGCTTCATGGATCAGAGTCCTTTCTGCACTAGTATGCTTTTCAACAGGAAAGCCCCTGGTCTATAAAATCTTTAGTTCTGTATCAAGTTTTATAAATTCCTGGCACCTATTTTCTGCTGCCTAGCATCTCTGTCCTCTATTGAGGACTTTTCCTTAGCCCAGAACCTGTTCCTGGGTCCTGGACTCTGTTTCTCAATTTCCTAGACTATTCATGATTCCTCTTCAACACTGAAACCTGCATGTCATGTATCCATGACATTATTTATCTATATTCCCTGCCCTGTGTAAAGTTGTCCACTGGTGCACCTGGAATTTTATTTTCCTGGTTCCTTCACCAATGAGTCCAGGATCTTTATACCTTTCCTTCCTTGTTGCCAGAGTAAATCATATACAATAGGCTAAGCAAAAATACGAACGTATTTAATGTTAAAGTAGCATGTCCAGGTTAACAGAAACCAGAAGCCAGGAAACTAAGCAAAAGTTCATTGGACCATATATAGTTAGAACCTATAAAATGTAATTTCTAATCTCTAGTTTTTCAAGTTACAAAACCTGTGTGTTCTCACTTGAGTATCAATGATATGTTGCTATATTGGAAAACTAAATATTAATCTTTAAAATTACATGAAAAATTCCCCAGTGGATTATAGAATTCTAAACACTGAGGGAGAAATTTATGATACAACTATGTATTAGGTGTCTGTGTGGAATAATCACCAAACACTCTATAAGACTACACTTGTATTTATTCCAATGATATGTAGCAGTAACAAAGCAAGCAGAGTGCCCTAGGTTTCCCAATTATAGTGATGGTGAATTAATAGGGAAAGGCTGCCCTCCCCTTCCCCCACCCCCCGGTGCCAGGCCAATGCTATATAATTGGAATGGGTAATTTCCTCTACTGTGTGATTTTAAAACCACTCTAAAGTTTTACCTGCCTTCATATTTACCTAGCCAGAAATACCCACCATTATTCCACTCAAAAGATAATAACATTAGAAGAATTTTTTTCAAAGAGAGAAACATTACTGACTGTGAGAGAGAAACATTAATTAGTTGTCTCTTGCACATACCCCAATTGGTGATAGAACCCACAACTCAGGTATATGCCCTGACAGGAAATTGAGCATGCGACCCTTCATTACATGGGACAAGGCTCCAACCAACAGCCACACCAGCCAGGGCTATGATGGGGTATTTTTAATATAATTCATTTTCATTCAGTGTGGAAACATTACAGTGAAATACTCAACCCTGAGTGACTGCAGGCAGCATGGACCCTCAAGGAGAGCACTGACAGTAAAACAAAAGCCAGGCAGAACTTAATGCAGAATAGACTAAGTTTTCCCTACATGGTTTCTTTATGTTATCAAAGGCAGAAAAAGCCAATGCATCAAGTTTTTCTTTAGTTTTGATCTACTAAATAGTCTAGGCACCAAATTAATCCCTTTAGGAATGAAGCAAGAACTAAATAAAAACCTTATTAAATAAACACCAAGCCAGGTATTGATTTGCTCACTCCCTTACCTTATTTCTTTCTTTGCTAAAATATCACTACAAGGCCTATCCTGACCTCACCTCTGATACTGTCTACACGACTCTATTTTCAGTGTTTTCCACCAGATTAGTTACACCAGGGATATTATCTACCTACCTATTTATCTATATGTGTGTGTACACACATAAATGTGTATATGCATGTGCATTTTTTCCTCTGTGCTCACAATCATTTACTCATAAGCTGCTACAACAATGCCTGGAACACACTTGGTACCCAAATATATGTCATGTTACCTATATTAAACTCTAATAGGTTGCCAGGTTTATCATCAGAGAATTCGCCTCAGTGTTACCATACCTCTTGGCGGTATGTCAGAAATATTAAGGAATCTCACTGTTTCTCCTCATTCTCTATGAGATAGAGGACTTCCACATTTGGAAATGACATTCTGATAAATTATATGCTTTCCTCAAAATTTTGAAACTAACTCCATTTAGAATCAGAGGATATTGGGGAGAGAAAATGGCGGGGGAGTAGACAGATGTGTCTGGAGCTTTGTCGCTGGGCAGAGGGAGAGAGAGCGGCTAAGAGTCGCACTGGGAGTGTTTGTTGGCAAGTTAAGAGTCAGTTATCCTCCAGGAGAAGGTGGGGGACTGCTGGACGGGGCTCTCCTGGCCAGGCAGCCCCACTGCAATGGGGTTTTTGTCCGCCGGAGCCAGCAGCGCGAATGCGAAGACCACGCCATCTTGCAGTGGGAGGTGGATGTCTGCGGCGGTCTGAAGCCTGCGGCTGGGGCACCCATCGAGCAGCCAGAGACCTAGGGACCCAGAACTCTGCTCTCCAATCGGCGCAGACACTCGGCGGAACCAGAGATCCACAGAGCACACGGAAAGGTCAGATTGCGCCTGACTTAAGGGGGAGGTGGATGTCTGCCGAGGTCTGAAAGCTGCGGCTGACAGAGGCACCCACCAAACAGCCGGGGACCCAGAGCATGGCTTTCCAGGCGGTGCAGGCAGCGATTCAGAGATCCACACGGGTGCGCGGAAGGGTCAGATTTCGCCTGGGACAGGGTGAGATCTCCTACCCCCGCTCTGTAAAACCACTTGTTTTTATCTGGGGCAGAGAGACAGCCTGGGAGTTATTACAGTGTCCTGGCTGCAAAATCCCCACAAACTGACTTTGAGAACCACAGAGTAGCAGGATCTGAGCACAGCCTAGAGAGGTCCTGTGCTTTGTCTCAGAGATCAATTCCAAAACACTGCCACCAAGTAGATGACACACAAATTGACTCTCGAATAACCACAAAAGAATAAAGAGATTAAAATACCAAGAGGGGAACACAGGGAAGTGCAATACCTTCCCTACTGGGAAACAGGAGTGCCAAGCAGAATAGTGGAAGTGAAGGACCATTCTATTTTTTTTCTTTTTTCTTTTTAATTTTTTTTATTTCTCATTTTTACATATTTTAATTAAAAAACTATTTTTTTCTTTCCACCTCAATTGATTTTACCTTTATAATTATTACATTTTTGTTTTAAACTAGTATTATAAACTACTAGTAGTACTTTAACATTTTGGGGAAAAAAGTGTCATTTTGTTTTCTCTTTATTTTATTTTGGGATTAGAGTTCTACATTCTATTTTCATCTTTCCTTTAGCATAATTTAACTTCAACTCAACTCTACCTTTATACCAACACTTTCCTCCTAACTTTCTCCATTTTGTTGTCTTGTTTCTCTTTCCCTTTTCCAACTTTAGATTCTCCCTATTCTTTATCTTTTCCTAGTTAAAATTTCATCCCATTTATATATCTAATTTCAAATCCCCTACTACAATTCCACACAAACCTCTCTCTTCTTGGCTTCACTAGCTAAAAAGTTGTTTTTTCTCTATGTCCTTTTGCTGCTATTTGCCTGAAAAGTGATTATATCGATTTTTTGAAATTTTATGTGAGATTGTTTTAGTTTATTCTACTTGTTTTATTTTGCTTTTTGCTTGCTTTGTTTTTTACCTCTCCTTTCCCTCACCTCCCTCAATACCAGTTGCTATTTGCAGTTTGTATTAATCTCTAGGTACTGATTGCTGGCCTTTATTGGGATTAGTGACTGTTCTATTGGAGATGTCTCCTGACATCTATATTTTGTTCCCCTTTTCTCAATTATATGCTTTCTTTTCTCTCTGAGTTTTTTCTCTTCCTCTTTTCTTCTCCTTCTTCTCCTTTTAATTTTCTTATTTTATTTTATTTTATTTTTTTGTTCATTTATTTTTTTTTGCTAGCTCTCCCACTTTGATTTTGGCATTTCTCTCTTTTCTTTTTTCCTCATTTTCCTCTTCTTTCTCTATTTACCCCTAATTTCTCTTTCATTGGTGGTCACCTTATTTGTGATTATTAAAATCTTGAATACATTTCTACTCAGTGCCTTGTGTGCGGTACCTGGTCATGTTGTAGTTTATACCTTTCTATCAACATAGGAGAGAGAACTACATAACCAGATACCTGAAGAAGAAAGACCATGGGCAGAAAAAGAAACAGCCCACATAAGACAGAAAGGCATGTTTCACCAGAAAAGAAAGTAAACGAAATAGAAGCAGAAATAAGCCTGCCAGAGAAAGAGTTCACAGAAATGATCATAAGGTGGATGAAAAGAATGAAAGACAAAATGGACAATCTGAGTAAGAGCCAAGAGGAAATGAAGAAGACCCAAGAGTAGAAGAAGCAGCAAGAAGAAATGCAGAAGAACCTAGAGGAGGTGCAGAATAAACAATAAGAAATGAAAAATGACATCACTGCTATAAAGAACTCAATAGAAAGCATCAAAAGTAGATTAGAAGAAGCAGAGGACCGCATCAGTGAGCTAGAAGACACGGTAGGAAAAAATACCCAAGTAGAGCAGCTTCTAGAAAAAAAAATTAAAAAGCAAGAGGAGAGCCTAAGGGAACTTTGGGATAACATGAAACAAAACAACATCCGCATAATTGGGGTTCCAGAAAGAGTGGAAACTGAACAAGGATTAGAGAACGTGTTTAAAGAAATAATGACAGAAAATTTCCCCAATATAGAAAATAAAAAACACAATAAATCCAAGAAGCTCACAGAGACCCAAGCAAAATGAACCCCAACAAACCGACACCAAAGCACATTATAATTAAACTGGCAAACACCTACGACAAAGTAAGAATATTAAAAGCAGCCAGAGAGAAACAGAAAGTTACCTACAAAGGAACCCCCATAAGACTAGCTACTGACTTCTCAACAGAAAATCATCAGGCCAGAAGGGAATGGAATGAAATATACAAAGTCATGCAAAGGAAGGGTCTGCATGCAAGAATACTTTACCCTCAAGACTCTCAATCAAAATTGAAGGTGAAATCAAAAGCTTCACAGACAAAAAAGGACTATGGGAATATATTACCACCAAACCAGCAATGCCAGAAATGTTAAAGGCTCTACTGTAATAAAAAGAAAGAGGAAACGAAGAAGGAACTCCAGGGTAAGGACTAAAAATGGCAACAGATAAGTACTTATCAATAATAACTTTAAATGTAAACGGATTAAATGTTCCAATCAAAATACATAGGGTAACTGATTGGATAAGAAAACATGATCCATATTTCTGCTGTCTGCCAGAAACCCACCTCAGGAAAAGAGATGCACACAGATTGAGGGTGAAGGGATGGAACATGGTATTTCAGGCAAATGGAAATGAAAAAAAAGCTGGGGTTGCAATACTTATATGTGATAAATTAGTTGTCAAAGTGAAGGACATAATAAGAGATAAAGAAGGCCACTTCATAATACTAAAGGGAACAATCCAACAAGAAGAAATAACTTTGGTAAATATATATGCACCCAATATTGGAGCACCTAAATACATAAAAAAAAACTCTTGGAGGATATTAAGGGAGAGATTGACAGCAATACAATCATAGTAGGAGACTTTAATACCCCACTGTCACCATTGGACAAATCCTCTAAACAAAACATCAGCAAAGAAACATCAATCCTGAATGACTCACTAGACCAGATGGAATTAATTGACATCTTCAGAACATTTCACCCCAAAGCCACAGAATATACATTCTTCTCCAGTGCACATGGGTCATTTTCAAAGATAGATCATATGTTGGGTCATAAGAAAAGTCTCTTCAAATTCAAGAAGATAGAAATCATATCAGGCATTTTCTCAGACCACAGTGGTGTAACACTGGAAATCAACTATAATAAAAATAATAGAAAGAAATCAAACACATGGAGACTAAACAACATGCTATTAAACAACGACTGGGTAACCAGAGAGATCAAGGAAGAAATAAAAAACATCATGGCAACAAATGACAATGACAACACAAAAATCCAAAATTTAGGGACACAGTGAAAGCAGTCCTGAGAGAGAAGTCCATAGCCCAGAAGCCTACTGCAAAAAAAAAAAACAGGAAACAACGGTAATAAATTACCTAACCCTACAAATCAAAGAGCTAGAAAGAGCAACAAGAAAAGCCGAGTGTAAACAGAAGTAAGGAAATAGTGAAGATCAGAGCGGAGATAAACAACTTGGAGATCAAAAAAACAATTCAAAAGATCAACAAAACAAAGAGCTAGTTCTTTGAAAGGATAAACAAGATTGATGGACCTCTAGCCAGGCTCACCAAGAAGCAAAGAGAGAAGACCCAAATAAACAAAATCAGAAAGGAAATAGGAGAAATAATAACAGACCATGTGAAAATACAAAAGATTATTAAAAAATATTATGAACAACTCTATTCAAACAAATTGGACGACCTGCAAGAAATGGACATTTTCCTAGAAAAATATAACCTTCCAAAACTCAATGAGGAGGAAGCCAAAGATCTCAATAGTCCAATAACTATGGAAGAAATTGAAGCAGTCATCAAAAAGCTTCCAGCAAATAAAAACCCGGGACCAGATGGCTACACAGGAGAGTTTTACCAAACATTCAAGGAAGAATTAAAACCTATCCTCCTCAGACTATTCAAAAACGTTCAAGAGGAAGGAACACTTCCAAACACCTTCTATGAAGCCAGCATCACCCTAATACCAAAACCAGATATGGACAACACAATGAAAGAGAATTATAGGCCAATATCTCTCATGAACATAGATGACAAAATCCTCAACAAAATTCTAGCAAACCGGATCCAGCAGTACATCAGAAAGATCATACACCATGACCAAGCAGTTTTCATCCCAGGAATGCAGGGATGGTTCAATATCCGCAAATCAATAAATGTGATACATCTCATAAACAAATTGAGACATAAAAATCACATAGTCATATCAATTGATGAAGAAAAAGCATTTGCCAAAATCCAACACCCTTTCTTGATAAAACTCTCAGAAAAGTGTGAATAGAAGGAGCATACCTCAACATCATAAAAGCCATATATGATAAACCCACAGCTAACATCATACTCAATTGGCAAAACTAAAACCATTTCCCCTAAGAACAGGAACAAGACAGGGATGCCCACTCTCACCTCTCCTGTTTGACATAGTACGGGAAGTATTAGCTATTGCAATTAGACAAGAAGAAGAAATAAAAGGCATCCAAATTGGAAAAGAAGAAGGAAAACTGTCCTTATTTGCAGATGACATGATATTGTACATAAAAAAACCAAAGGACTCCATTCCAAAACTAATTGACTTAATTAATGAATTCAGCAATGTAGGAGGATACAAAATTAATGCTAAGAAGTCTGTGGCATTTCTATACACTAATGGTGAAATTACAGAAAGAGAAACTAAAAAAGCAATCCCACTTACCATCGCACCAAAAAAAATTAAGATACCTAGGAATAAACCTAACTAAAGAGGTAAAAGACCTATATGCAGAAAACTACAGGACACTGAAAAAAGAGATAGAGGAAGATGTTAACAGATGGAAGAGCATACCATGCTCATGGATTGGGAGAATCAACATCATTTAAATGTCCATACTACCCAAAGCAATCTACAGATTCAAGGCACTACACATTAAAATACCAACGACATATTTCACAGACCTAGAAAGAATTCTTCATAGATTCATCTGGAACAAAAAAAGACCATGAATAGCTACAGCAATTCTGAGAAAGAAGAATAAAGTAGGTGGGATCTCAATACCAGTTTTCAAGCTATGCTACAAAGCAACTGTTCTCAAAACAGCCTGGTACTGGCACAAAAACAGACATATAGATTAATGGAATAGAATAGAGAACCCAGATATCCACCCAAACCACTATGCTCAACTTAATTTGACAAAGGAGGCATGAACATTCAATGGAGCCAAGATAGCCTCTTCAATAAATGGTGTTGGGAAAATTGGACAGATACATGCAAAAAAATGAAACTGGACCACCAACTTACTCCAAATACAAAAATAAACTCAAAATGGATACAGGACTTAAACATTAGAAGGGAAACCATAAAAATACTAGAGGAATCCACAGGCAGCACAATCTCAGATACATGCCGAAAGAACTTCTTCACTGATACTGCTCCAAAGGCAATGGAAGCTAAAGAAAAAATAAACAAATGGGACTACATCAAAATAAAAAGCTTTTGTACAGCAAAAGAAACCATCAATAAAACAAGAAAGATCACTGTATAGGAGAACATATTTGCAAATGTTATCACTGATAAAGGTTTAATCTCCAAAATCTACAGCCAACTTATACAACTTAATAAAAGAAAGATGAACGATCCAATAAAAAAATGGGCAACGGACCTAAATAGAACCTTTTCAAAAGACAATAGAATGAAGGCCAAGAGACACATGAAAACATGTTCAAAGTCATTAATCATCCGAGAGATGTAAATCAAAACGACAATGCGATACCATCTTATACCTGTCAGAATGGCAATCATCAACAAATCAACAAATAACAAGTGTTGATGAGGATGTGGAGAAAAAGGAACCCTGGTGCACTGTTGGTGGGAATGCACACTGGTGCAGCCACTGTGGAGAACAGTATGGAGTTTCCTCAAAAAACTACAAATGGATCTCCCATTTGACCCTGTAATCCCACTCTTAGGAATTTATCCTAAGAAATTGCAAACACCAATCAGAAAGGATTTATGCACCCCTATGTTCATAGCAGCACAATTTACAATAGCTACAATTTGGAAACAGCCTAGGTGCCCTTGAGCAGATGAGTGGATCAGAAAACTGTGGTACATCTACACAATGGAATTCTATGCTGCCATTAAAAAGAAGGAATTCTTACCATTTGCAGCAAACTGGTTGGAACTGGAGAGCCTTATGCTTAGTGAAATAAGCCAGTCAATGAAGGAGAAGCATCACATGATCACACTCATTGGGGGATAATAAAGAACATTATAAACTGATGAACAAAAGGATAGATACAGAGGCAGTAAAGCTTCAAACAGACTGTGAAATTACAGCAGGAAGATTAAAGTTAGGTGAGGTAGATAAGAGATCAATCAAAGGACTTGTATGCATGCATATAAGCATAACCAATGAACATAGACACTGGGGGGTTGGGGTATGCCTGGGAGGAAGGGGGGACAATGGGAAGATATGTATAAAAAATAATAAAAATTAAAAATAAATAAATAAATAAATAAAATACAAGAATCAGAGGATATTAGTGCTTCACTGGAAAGACATTTTTTTTTCTTACTACTCAGAAGCAATTCCTTTTTCAAAATGATAGTTATCACTTACGTATGCTGAATAAATTACTTTTAAATTTTGCCATAAATTTATAACTTAATTTTTGGAATACTAGAAAGAATTGAACCATGCTCATTTTTCAACTAGAATGATGAAGAACTACTTTTGTTCTATTTTCCTAAGTGAACATCCCAAACCATCCCAAATTATGCCTTTAAATGATTTATATTTAGAGAACAAATATTAAAATCAACAATATTTCATATTATTTTAAATACAGTTACAAATTTCTTTCCTAATAAGAGTTTTATGAAATGTGCTATTCCTTCCCCTCCCTTTCATTTTCTCCACAAGAGAAATGATTCTGTCCCTTGTTACTTAACAATATTTGATGAAATATTTCTTCCAAATATCTATTTTGCTAAATGGGTAAGAGGAAGATTGGAACTTTGGGGAAAATAAAAAGAAGAGAGAATAAATGTGAATATTTTGAGTTTCATTTTAGATATTTAAATTTGAGAAAATGAGATAAAATAGTGATAAATGAGATAAAATAGTGGGATCAGGCCAGCAGAGGTATCTGGAGATATAAAAAGAGAAAGTAGGTGAGAAGCCTGGGTCAAAATGTTAACTTAGGAGTATCTACACTACTGTCTAGTGCTCCAAGTCAAATTAGTGGTTCTCTCTGGAGAGAGGGGAGGCAACAGGAATTGGGGGGAACTGGTAATGCTCTATTGCACTTTCAGACAATTCATCTGAGTTATATGCTTATGATTTGTGCCTTTTTTTCTGTGTATTCCGTCAATAAATGCGTTTTTAAAATATATGGAAAAGGATCATATACCAATTTATTAATTGTACTTGTCCCTGGAGTGTAGTACGGCAAGAATTACAGGTTTAATTTTTAATGTATGTACTTTTGTATTTCTTTAACTTTTTGAAAATCCTATTATTTTAGAAATATAAAAACAAAGTAATAAAATTATCCTATCTAATAAATGAGTAATATGCAAATTTTCTTCTCTCCAACACACAAGATGGCTGTCCCATGTGGTCAAAGATGGCCGCCCCCCTGTGGACACAAGATGGCCACAACAAGATGGCTAGCAAGGGAGGGAAATTGTGGGCAATCAGGCCAGCAGGGGAGGGCAGTTGAGAGGGACCAGGCCTGCAAAGCAGGGCAGTTGGGGGCAATCAGGCCTGCAGGGAAAGGCAGTTAGGGGTGACTGGGCCGGCATAGGAAGGCAGTTGGGGGTGACCAGGTATTCAGGGTAGGGTAGTTGGGGGCAACCAGCCCTGCAAGGGAGGGGAGTTGGGGGTGACCAGGCCTGCAGGGGAGGGCAGTTGGGGGCAATCAGGCCTGTAGGATAGGGCAGTTAGGGGTGACTAGGCTAGCAAAAGATGGAAATTGGGGTAACCAGGCCTTCAGGGTAGAACAGTTGTGGGGCACCAGGCCAGCAGGGAAGGGTAGTTTAAGGAAACCAGGCCTGTAGGGGAAGGCATTTGGGTGTGACCACACCAGCAGGGGAGAGTAGTTAGGGGTGACCAGAACAATAGGGGAGGGCAGTGAGGGGTGACCAGGTTGGCAGGGGAGGGCAGTTGGGGGTAATCGGGCTGGCAAGGGAGCAGTTAGGTGTCAATCAGGCCAGTAGGGAAGTGGTTAGGATGTGATCAGGCTGGCAGACAGAAGCAGTTAGGGGCAATCAGGCAGGCAGGCAAGCAATTGGGTGCCAGCATACCTGGATTGTGAGAAGGATGTCTGACTGCCCTTTTAGAGTGGTATTTGGCTTAAAGGGGTAGTCAGGCATCCCTCGAGGGGTGCCAGATTGGAGACATTACAGGCTGGGCTGAGGGACACCCACCCCCATGTGCATTAATTTCGTGCACCGGGCTTCTAGTATACATATAATATCTTCATCACAATATAGTGCTATGTTTTATTGACAGGACATAATATATTGTAGGCACTCAGGCGGCAATAGGAGGTTGGAAACTAAACATTGAAATTACTCACCATCTCTGTTTTATTAACCAACAATACAAAATACATTTTATACTATTACTCTTCATGTTTTATCTAAAAGGGTCATATTTTGTGAAACCCTCTCACACTTTTTTAAAATAGGATCTTAATTATCTTTGTCAGATTATAGCTATTATACATCCCCTATCTTTAGTAATGCTGTACATTAACATGATGGTCTTAACTGGCCCCTTGAGCTAATTCTCCTCCTTTTCAAAAAGAGATAAAAGACCTCAGGAATTCAAAGTGACATTAAAAAAAATGGTGCTGGCATCTACCAATTGTTACTTAGAGTAAAGATTTAAAAAAGAAACATTTCTGCATGATTTAATGATTGCTTGCTGAGAAATAGTTCTTTTGTCTAGTCTCTAATACAACTCCCTAGAGTATCTTATTCAATACACAAAACAATGATGTAGAGGTTTTGACAGAGCCCATCCTCCTATTGGGGTGGCATTAAAGGATAATAGCTGCCTAAATTATATAATTCAATGAGATATATTTTAGTATTAAAATATCTGTTAATCGGTTTTTAAAGCTGCACTGTTCAAAACTCTGTGTAAACTCTGTGCACTGTGTAAAACATTCCTTTACCAAAGGGAATGACTAATTTACTGTACAGCTTTGATAAGTTATAAGAAATAGGTTTACCTCAGAAGACTGGTTATGATTAATATGCAGTTCGGAAAGCTCCTTCACTCTGTATGTTCTCTCTCTAACTGAATCTAATAAAGATAGGTCACGCATTTTTCATATTCCTTTTTCACCCATGACAGATCTGTAATAGGATTTATATGCATTTTATATTAATTGTATCAGCGACTGCACCAACTGCAATAATCCTTTATTTCTTGGTCTTTTTAACGCTATACATAAATTACGAAGTTTCCATTTTTGTTTGACTGCAGCTCTCACTGACGATCAACCATGTTAATGACAGAGAGGTAGAGAAAGATGAAGAACCAGCACACCTAATTCAATGCAATACCAAATGGTACTGAAGGCTATAAGCCCAGCATTGAGAGCTATTTTAGCTCTCCTCTCCTTGTGTCAGAGGAGCTCGAGTATATAACATCAGTGAAAACCCTGTGCTCTGAATTGGAGAGGAAAGGACATGCTTTTAATAACCATCTCACAGAGGGGTGCTGGCAGTAACGCATCGCTGTGATGAAGTATTGCTTTTCTAACCATCTACAGAGATAACACAAGAAATGTAAAAATGAGATAGTGCTACCTAGAATGAAAAACCGAGTGTCCTGGGGATGCAATCTAAAATAGTCCTTAATTTTAGCTCTGAGCTGAAAAAAGGCTTCACTTATGTCTAGGGAAAAAGAAATGTATGTTGAGAAACTATTCAAATTATAATTTCAGCTAAGAGGAGTGGACAATTATATTTTCATACTCTATATTCTGCACTATGACATAAATAGTGAAAAATTCCATTCTGCAAAAGAGGATAGCAAGGGATTTGAGAAACTAATAAATGTTGCTTTATCCTCTATAAAAACACTTGGCTATTAGTGAATAAAATGCAATGGAAAAAAAGTAGGTCACAATTGTAATGATTTTCATAGTGGAAACAGACTACATACAAATCCAGCATGTGCATGTCTCTCATACATAAAGGAATTTAAAAAGCAACCCACAAAGAAGTCTGTATAACTGACTAAACTTATTGGATTACTTCATGATTTTATATATACACACACACACACACACACACACACATACATACATACACACACACACTATATGGAATTTTTGTACTTGAATTAAGAAAGGTTACTTTTAAAATTTAATACCCAAGAAAAATATAAATACACATTCAAAAGTCTATTAACTAAAGAAAGGCAACCAAACTCATTACTAATAATTTAACACTTCCTTGGAGCCTATTTTAAAGTATCTTTCATTTCAAAATGTAATAATATTGAAATAAAAAAACATTACTGGCCTATACAAACAAACCTAATTTAAAATATCTAAAATTTAAATAAATTAACATTGAAATGAACAAATCAAATCTAAATTTCCAAAGTTACATTAAATTTACATAGTATTGAAATTACACTTTTATAGCAACTGAGGTGTTAAATTAACTGCAGCATACACAATTTCATGGATATCATAGGACTTGAATTAATACAAATATTCAATCTAATCTGATAGAAAAAGTATCCCCAACTCTACATGTGTTATACAAGCAGTTCCAATTTACAAGAGGGTTGTACATTAGTCCCCCTTTATCCACAGAGGAATGTTTCAAGATCCACAGTGGATGCCTGAAACCACAGATAATACCGAACCCTATATATACTATGGGTTTTCCCTATACATGCATACAATTTACAGCTTCTCTCTGGCATATTGAATTTCTAGCATCACTACTCATGTGCTTTGTAGGCATCATTAAGTAAAATGAGGATTCCTTGCACACAAGCACTAAGATATGCCACAGTCATCTGATAACCAAGAAGGCTACTAGGTGACTAACAGAATGGGAGCATCTATACCTTGAACACACTGGTCTAAGAGATGATTTACCTCCTGGGAAGGATGGAACAGGACAGCTCAAGGTTTCTTCTAGCTACTCAAGGGGTTCATAATTCAAAACGTAGGAATTGTTTATTTCTGGAATTTTTCATTTAATACTTTCAGACCATGGTGACTGTGCATAACTGAAAACACAGGAAGTATAACTGCTACTAATGTGGGCACTACTATATTCTAAAGTCTGTTTACTAGTATAAATTGGTTGGCAAACAATTCTGGGACATATTTAATTTAAAAATAAACAAGTTTAAATAAAAGACGTGTGAAGTTTATTGTGACTAATAGTTAGCCCATAAAATAATGTGCTATCATAATAGAAGTTCTAAGCTCTGAAATCCCTTACAACTGGTGATGGGGTCAAGAGGAAGCCCTGGAAAATGAGATGCTGGCTGGGGAGGAGAGGAGCACTATCCTAGCTTTGGCAGCAGTAGGAGCCAAAAAAGTGCAAAAGAGAATTCCAGCATTATGGAGTCCCAGCAACCCAAGTTCAAAAGGTAAATAAATTATGTGCAAAATGATTAATCAAGCACTTCTCATAAGAAAATATCAAAACAATTATTGGAAACTAACTGTATAAAACCACAGAGAGCATCTAAGTATCATGAAACAAAGAATTCCTTTAAACTTTTGAACTTAAAACTAAGGAATATAGGTCTGCATTTCATTCACCATAATTTAAAACCTCTATACGTATTAGAAACTCCAAGAAGAATAATGAACTATTTTCCATTTGCTGCATATTCTTGCATCTATAATTATCCCTGCTGTCCTATAGTGGCAGAGGAAAATATACTGGATATCACATCATGGTACCCGGGAGAGCATTTGGGTAGGAAGCAACATAGCACAGCAGTTGAGAGATCAGCGTTTATCATCAGGCACAACTAACCTTGGGCAAGTTAGTTAATGTCTCTGAATTTTAGCCTCCTTCTAAACTGGAGGTAAAAATAACGACCCCATAGGGTTATAATAAGGATTACATGTGGTCATCCATGAAAAACACTTATCACATTGTTAAGTAGTCAATAAATGTTATTGGACAGTTACCTAGAAAAGATTCTGGGAAAGGGGTGGGCCTTCTTATAACATAACTGGCTAATTCCTTCCTCAGTTGATAAGTAAAACTGCCAGCTTCCAAAGAACTGCATTTCTAAAATCTGAAAAATAGAGGTTTTTTTTTTCCTCCCTATGAGACGGCAATGGGGTTCAAGTATTTTTTAATTGCCTTCCCTCTCCCCACAAAGTGTTAAGACTTAGTTGCCTCATCAAGAACCGGAAACATCCTTTAAAAACTATCTATTTTATTTGTGACCAGTTATTTTCTTTGAAAATCAATCTCAAGAAATGTAATGTGAGGCAAGGGGGGAACATGCAAAATGCATTGCAAAATTTACCAAATGTTTCTGGAAAGTTCCCTCTTTCATTTGGTGCAGTTCTTCTGTAGTTCCACCTGTAAGATTTTTAATTATATTAAGTGTTGAATAAGTCATTTTCTCCCACGACCTTTCATCAGGAAAGCTAAATATGAGTCCTTTGTGCAGCATAATCAGTGATCTATGAATGCTTACTGGGTAATTGAAAGATAGTCCTTTAAATATAACAACTAAAAGGGGGAGAAAAAAAGCTAACCATTAATGAAATTTTTCGAAAATATATTGCGCCTAGACTGCAATGATGAAGAGTACAATGAATCTTCCCTTGATAACTCCTCATCAAAATCAATTTCTATTCTATGCAATAACACATCTATGCTCTCCAAAACCACTGAAGAAAGTAGAGCTGTTATTCTCTTTGTGGAATAACTGAAGACTACTATATTATTATAGTTCTTCCCTCTGCTATTATCGGTCACATCTCACTGTCAATAGCACCTTTCTTTTTTTCTTTTCAAAACACAAGATTAACTGAGTGAGAGAGCCTGAGCTGTCACCCAAGATTCTCTAAAACACACAAAAGACTTTTTTTTCACCTTAATTTGCAGAAATGTGGGCAATATAACAAATAGTTGAGATCAGTCAGAATACTGAAATCCTGATAATGGGGCCTCCACTGAATACAAAACTGCCATAATTATATTTCAAAAAGCAAGATGGTAAAACCCAATTGATGGAAGCCTTTAAAAGTGGAAAACATTTTATCCCAGAAAACTCCATGAAGCAGTAATCAAAGGTAATTTTCTATCAATCACCCTGGAGATGCCCAACAATCAGGAATTCATCTAAATATCTCAAAAATTAAGCTTTGAACATTTTAGGACATGTGATATTACAACAATATGTTCAGATTTTCTGGAATCCACACTTTGTTTTATTTTTTTCTTAACTCCTGTCCTACAAATACCACAACCCATAACCAAAATATAGAAAATTAAGCACTCTGAATAAAAGCCAATATAATATTCTGTTGGTCTATAATAACTACCTGCAGACAGGAATCTACAGAGAGTATGGTCTAGTTGACCTTGCAAGGGCACATGGAATAGAAGCAACTGTGCTTGTAGCAAGCTTTCAAGATCTGTGTTGTGAATGACAAAAAAATGTTTGATACCTTCATATAAGTCAAGAAGGGAATTTAGCAAGAATACAAGTTGATGAACAGGATTTAAACCACCAAAGCTTTAAGGCACCCTAATAAAGAACAGGAACCTTAATCTCCCTGTCTAACAAATTAAGCATAAAACTAGTCTGAAGTACTAAAAGAAATGCCATCCAGTTTTCTTTCCCTACCAAAAGTGGCATTCATCCAAATCTATACTGGGCAGAAAAGGGTTAACATAGTAAGTATAAGAATAAGGTTAACTAGCAAGGATGAGCCTTGGCTGGGGCCTGAGAACTAGGTTTTAGAAGTGCTCCAACTGCTCCCTAACTGATAAGGATGGTCTTCTGTGTCTGCTTCTACAAATAACGTGGATTATACTGAACACCTGTTGAGTGTCTAGAGTTTGGATACCTGCTAAACAAAGTATCTAACATGACCAGCCCCAAAGAAAAACTCCAATAGACCGCCAGGCAGGAACACTGCAGGTTGCAGATACACTGCTGCATTTTAATTGCTGAAAGAGAGCACTGTCTTGTGATCCCTCCTGGGAGGGAGAAAGCAGAAGAAAGCCTGTCCATGGATTCCTCGAGAATCTGCCTGTGCTTTTCCCCTGATGATCTGATTCGGTACCCTTACTTTGTCACTGTGATAAATCTCAGCTATTAGTAGAACTATATTCTGAGTCCTATGAGTTCTTCCAGTAAATCTCCGAATGTGAATGGTCTTGGAAACCTACAACTACGCATGTAGAACTCTTTTGAATGTGGGAGAATTTTTAAATGACTAACACTTGGGTCCCACCCTCAAATTGTTTATCATCTATTAGGAGTTTCAGGAGGGTATGCTGGCAATAAACCAGTAAACACTGCTCATTTAAAATTTTAATGAGCCCAGCCGGTGTGGTTCAGTGATTGAATACAGACACAAGAACTAGGAGATCAAGATTCCATTCCTAGTCAGGGTACATGCTGGGGTTTCAGCCTTGATCCCTAGTAGGGGGCATAACAAGAGGCAGCTAATCAATGATTCTCACCATTAATGTTTCTGTCTCTACCTTCCTCTCTGAAATCAATAAAAAAAATTGTTTTTTTCTTGTTTTTTTTTAAAGGAGGATTTTAATGAGCATCTACTGTATTCCTGCCAACATTAGGTAATAGGCATAGCAGGAATATGCAAATAAAACAGTCTTTGTATTAAAGGGTTTACAGAAATAACATAACTAACAGGCAGTAACAAATGGCCCTTTTGGAAATGACATTGTCTAAAATATTTGAAACAGAAAGGTGTTAATTATTCCATTATGGACATTCCTCTTTTCTCTGCCGTGTAATTTTACTTGCATAATTTCCATGATTCTTTGGGTTTTATTAGGAGTGGTAGTTAATTTTCTTCAAAATATTTCAAAAGCACAAGGATGGCAGGCCCAAAGTCTTGCCAGACCATTTAATGATTTGTTATAGGAGCCTTTCTAAAATTGATCAGCTATCATTATACTAGATTTGCTTGGGACAGAAATTGTTGGAAGCCGCCCATTGTCTTCACTAGCAGAGACAATGGGCGGCTTCCAACAATTTCTGTCCCAAGCAAAGAGGAAGGCTGAGAGGAAGGCTGGTCAACTGTGAAGCTCTGAAAGGTCAGAGCCAACCACCCACTGTCTAGTTGAGACAATGGTATCTAAGCAACTTCCACCTGTTAGTCATATGTAAATCCTTGCTGATTGGCTATTATTGGAATTGCCTGCCTAAAGGCTATGGGTGTATCCCATAGTCTTAATAAAAGGGATAGCAAAGCCAGAGTGGGGTGAAGTCCTTCCCCTTGAATTGGTCTACTGCCTGACCCCCAATATTTCCAAATTAATATTTTCTAGTCTCTTTCATTTGCATGCGGCCTCCTCCAGAGCCCGAACCCTGAACCATGCAGGTCATGAAAGGGTCAAGAAATATAAAAACAGCCTTTAGGATCCCACAGTTTCCTAAAAGAGACAAAGAAGTAAATAATTACACTGTTAGAATTCCAGGTTGTAAGTGTGAGAGGTTTGCAGGTGTGGAGCATTAGACATCATTATTCTTAGAAAACAAATGTGTGAAGAGGAGCAAACAATGATAACACCTGAGTGGCAGAGACTTAACATCCTAATAAAGAGGGAATATGCTAATTGACCATCACTCCAACACAAAGATGGCAGCACCCACAGCTGAGGCCAAGTTCCCATAAGGAACCTTAACAAGCAATCAGCAAAGACCTGAGGCTATGCCCTCCCTGCCTCTGTGTGGCTTGACAGGGGACCTCAAGGTGCGCTTCCCCTCCTGGTGCTGGGCTAGGGAACCTCTGGCTGCTCCCCAGCACCAGCACCAGGCCTGAAGATGGTGGGTCATGGCCCCCACCAGGTGGGGCTTAACTGGGGACCTCAAGGTGCACCCCCAGTGCTGGGTCAGGGGCACTCAGGCTGTACAACCCTGCCCAGTGGGGCTTGATGAGTGACCTAAGGCTGAACCCCACTGCTAGTGGGGCTTGATGGGAGACTTGAAGCTGTGGACCCCTCCCAGGACTGGGCCAGGGGACCTGAAGCTGTGCCTACCTGCCTGGCGGGGCTTGATGGGGGACCTCAGGCCATGCCCCCCACCCAGCAGGGCTTGACAAGGGATCTCAAGGCATGCCCCCCACCCTTGTCTGGGCTGGGGGACCTCAAGGCATGCCCCCTACCCTGGAGCCAGGCCAGGGGACCTGAGGCTATGCCTCCTGCCTGGTGGGGCTTGACAAAGGTGGGATTGCCTGCCTAAAGGCTATGGGTATATCTCATAGTCTTAATAAAAGGGATAGCAAGGCCAGAGTGGGGTGAAGTCCTTCCCCTTGAGTTGGTCTCCTGCCTGACCCCCAATATTTCCAAATTGGGACTGGCTGGGTCTGGATCTTGCCCAATGGGGGTGGGGGCGGCCGGGTCTGGGTCTCATGCAATTTTGAGGCACATGTGGGTGAGCAGGGACTTGACTCTGGGTCCTGTGGTGAGCCCCAGACTCTGTCAGAAGGAAGATTTTCATATATTTTTTACTAATTTTCTTTCATCTGTGACACTTCTATTATAGAGAAAGGGCAAATAGCAATATTAAATTATTTCCTCTAATTAATCCCCATTTTAATGTGCATGAATTTCATGCACCAGGCCACTAGTTAATTATAAGATTACTACTATCTATACTTTAAAATAGTTATACATTTTCCTTCGAGTTCTAAAATTAGAAAAACAAATCTGATTCACTGCCTGAGGAACAAAAACATGTTGTCAAGATATAATTTTTACCTGACACAAAAACTAGTAAAATATCCCTTAAGAATGATGTCTACAATGGTATTGGTGAATAAATTTCATCTGGCCCTGTGCAAGTACTCACAAACATACAATTTTGTGTTCCTTTCATCAGTAAAAATTCCCAACATTGAAAGGTATATCTAGTTCCATTAGGCATTATATTGAAAAAAAAAAACCTAAGTTTTTAAACAATTTCTTTTAAACCAATGAAAAACTATATTTTTTAATTTATTTTATTGACTTTTTACAGAGAGGAAGGAAGAGAGATAGTCAAAAACATCAATGAGAGAGAAACATCGATCAGCTGCCACCTGCAGACCCCCGACTGGGGATGTGCCCACAACCAAGGTATATGCCCTTGACCAGAATCGAACCCCGGGACCTTTCAGTCCACAGATTGACCCTCTATCCACAGAGCCAAATCGGTTTTGGCGAAAAACTATTTTTATAAATGGGAAATAAATCTCAAAATCACTTCTAATCAGTTCATTAAATGTAAACCTCTTAACCTTAAAAAATAAGCAACTTTTTTTTCTCTACACATATTACAATCTCCTATCTTTGAAGACTTGAAAAATATATTAGTTCAAAACCCATTTCTTGCTTCCCACTGAGATTTAAATTACCTGAAACTAATAGCCTCACTGCAAGAGTTCTATTCCATGGCTTGTAAGTTGAATTCACCAGCATGACATCTATGTTTTATATATGTAAATTACACAGGTTTACTGCAAATTCATGACATTGACAACACTGGTTGCCTAAAAGATTGGTACTGCAAATGAAACAAATACACAAAATGAGACAGGAAGTAGCCATAATTTTACTGCTTGCCTATTTTATTACGATGGTCATGGAAAAAATGGAGATAGTCTAGGGCACAAAAACTAAGATAGCAGCTGAAAGCAGTATAAACTATAAGAAAGAGAAATGTTTGCATATAAATCAAAACAAGCAATAAGGTTTGTATCATGGTATATAATATAAAATTATTTTATTACAGAAGGTACTGCTTGCAGATCAGCTTCAATTATACATTTTCTGAAATTTGGCACTGGCTATATTGAAAGAAAATTTACTAGCAATAATATATATATACAGTATTGACCAGGAATCTCCTTTACCTTTTGAATTCTTCCTAATATTCTAAAGAGTTTAGTCCACAAAACAAAACATTAAATTATTATTGGAGTAAAGTAAAATAATTAGTATAATCATCACTGAAAGTAAAGCACTTGTTTTCTATAATTATTTCTTTCTTCTGTTAAACAGTTATGCAAGTAACATTGTCAATGCTCATCAAATTGGAATCGATAGTTTATGGGTTTTTTTAAAACACAAACAGAAACTAATCTAAGTACATCTGTTATATTTTCTGTAGTAAAAATTACATTTGGGATAAGTAGATTATATTTGTTACCAGTCTGCTTGATACTCTCACAAAATCTGCTTAAAATCCCAGCCATTCCAACAGACAGGACTAATTCCAAATTCTAATTACCTGAAGCCCCATTCTCCACAGTCCCTTAATTACTCCCCAGTAATCAGGTGAGCACTTACAGCAGGATACTAACTTCTTCAGAGGGGCCATTTAGTTGATTTTAGCTGCCAAATTCTTGATTACTACTGCACGAAATAACTTTTTTACTATGCAGTAGTGTAAAGTTTCACTGTTGGCATTAGGGTACTTTTAGTTCCTTTCTGTGGAAAAGGGCCTGCGGGTACAATCATATTTTGGATTAACTCCCTTGATTTCTACAAACACAAAAAGGTTTCCTCAACCTTGTGAAAGTCTCACTTGACTTTTCTCACCTCCTGCTCTCTCTATTCCTCAAGGACATTCTCCTCAACTTCCTTTTCTGCACTATTAGCTCCAGTTCATCCTTCCATTCTCTAAACATGAGTGTTCCCCTGTCTTGGTCCCTCTACTCTTTTCCATGGGAGCTCCAAATTTTCTAAATTTGGATTATGGCTCCTATAAGAGGACTCACAAAATAACAACTTTACTCTCCACTTTCACCCAATTTCTATTGAGCTTTTCCCTTATAGGTGACTACTTCCACAAACCAAGTTGATTTTTTTTTTGTGCCAAACCAAATCTGATTCACTCCCTGAGGAACAACAATGATAGCAGTGGCTAACATTTAATCCTCATAGCCTACCTTGGATGTAGATGCTATATTTTGTCATCTCATTTTCCAGATGAGAAAAATCAACATTATAGTCTGCCAGAATTTAAATTCAGACCAACTGACCCCATAAATTGTCTTCTTAACCACTGTCGTTCACCAGATCTGAGATAATCTGACCATGGTTTAGCCAACCTTACAAAAATGGCTATTCTCCAAAACACACTCAACATGGCAAGGTCTCCATTCTGCATTGACGATTACCTACATGATAATCCAGTATCTAGACCCCACTGAAGTCCAACTTTACCATCCAGGCCCTGATGCTAGTCACTGCTCTTTATACTCATGAACCATAAACCATTACATCTTTCTCTAATTAAGCAAGTCCAACACAATGCAGGTTTATTAGGTAGCAGGGTAATGTTTAAGTTGTTTGGCTATGTGACCACTTCCATATTCATTTTTTGAAACTACACACCTCTTTTTAAACCCTGACAGTCAAATGGTGAATTTAATTTAATTGCTGATGTTTATATTCACATTCTGGTTTTTATATATACATATTTGAGAAATGATGTTTTCTTTAGTATATGAAGGAGCCTCCTTCCAAAGTACCAGAATTAAAAGGACTGGATTATAGTTCAGTCAAAATTGCCAGTTGCATATATCTATATTTATAAGAAATCAAAGGCTAGAATTAGTTTCTTGATTCAAACCAATAGACAATGAACAAATACATTAAATGAGGTATTAATATGGATCTTAATATTTTAATAAAAGTAAGTGGCTTATTCATTAAAATTGTACAACACTCATCCTGTCCCAGTATGATTTTTAACAACATGAGACCATTCTATACCTGTAATTATGTAATCTGGCTGTGTCATTCACAAAAAAAAGTGATGCACCTATGTGCTATATTAAAATCCCAAAATAGCCAGAAAATAGATCAACAAAGCAAAATACCTTCTGACCTAGTATTAGTAGGAAATGAGACATTCTAGGAAAAAATATTCCAGTGACATGAAAGTTTCCACTCCAACGCATCTATTTTGTTTTGGTTGTAATGCGTCTGTCTATGATGACTATTATACTCCCAAGTGATATAAACATGTTACAATATGCCACAGATAAAAATGGGATAGTCAGATGCAGATGGGTGGTACCTAAGGTCAAATGATGGATTAAAGTTTGCCACAGGTTCCACATTCACACAATATCCTTAGAAGTTATTGTAGTACCAGCAGATTTTTTTTGCACAGACAAAAAGCACACAGAATATGCTGCCATTAAAAAGAAGGAATTCTTACCATTTGCAGCAACCTGGTTGGAACTGGAGAACCTTATGCTTAGCCAAATAAGCCAGTCAATGAAGGAGAAGCATCATATGATCTCACTCATTTGTGGGTAATAAAGAACATTATAAACTGATGAACAAAAGAATAGATACAGAGGTGGTAAAGCATCAGACTGTGAAATTACAGCAGGAAGATTAAAGTTAGGTGAAGTAGATAAGAGATCAATCAAAGGACTTGTATGCACGCATATAAGCATAACCAATGAACATTGACACTGGAGGGTTGGGGTATGCCGGGGAGGGGGGGGCAATTGGGAGATATGTATAAAAATTAATTTTAAAAAATATTTTTAAAAAAGCACACAGAAAAGGGGAGTGACTCCCACTGGGGCAAAGGCTATGACTTTTTCCAGTTGCAAGTGCCCATCCTTGGAATCAAGAGTGGGCAAGGAGAACCAGACTTCTCACACTATTGACATTCCTCATTTGTTCTTGAGAAGTGCCACTAAGGGCTTGTGACTTTGCCTGCTGCTCTACAGAGCTCTACTATTATGTGTCTCCATTACATTTCTTACTATCCAGCCACCTCAATCGCTATTTCTAAATTCCACTAGAAAATTGTTATCACCATCTCTGGTTTGCATCTGTCACTGATGGTTTTAATATATGCAAGCCAGTGTTGTGCATGCTGTCAGTGATCATCTCCATTCTCTCCTCCCAAATAGTTTGTTTTATTTTAAGTGTTTGTGCAAGGAGGTTAGGCTTTTCAAGACAATTATCAGCCAGAATATGCCTTTCTCCTCGGTCATCAAACAAATGACTTAATGTGTAAAATGTAATCCCCAAGTCTTCTTTGGCTCCAGCTCTGACTGGAACACTACTTAGATGGGCAGAAATCAAGATACAGATATAAAATGGACAGCTGAATGTGGTAGAGGTAATAAGGAGAACCTTCTATCAGAAGGGAAATCTTTATGCTAGAAGGCTAATGTTCCATCAAAATGGAGGAAATGGATTATGAAGGGCCATAAAACTTTTGGCTAAACTTTAGCTTGATATTATAGACTATACAAACTCTTATAGATCATGCAAAGTCAGCTCTGCGATACCTTAATGCCATGATATTGCTGCCCATCTCGTGGCTCCTTGACCACTTTGCCACAATCTATTTTTCAGTTGCATAGATTTATAGCTAAGTGTAGCTGCTGCTTTTCATGATATTTCAACCCAGACCATTAAAATTATTCTTGTTTTAACTTAAGCACGACAAAAATTCCTAATTTTCATTCTTTATCTCATTTATAATTAAATGCAGAGAAAGCTAATTTTAAATGTCCAATGGAAAAAAATATTTTTAAAATTTATACATACACACACTTTAAATACAAATGGGCATATTAATTTACATATTAAAATGGATATTTTCTCTAAGATTAGCAACTTATGAACTTTTTTTCCAAAGACTCTCCATTTTTTTTTCAAGTATATTAAAGAAGCATCCCATTAGTGAGAATTGGTTTTATAAGTCAATCAAGAAGAACAATAAGACTATTTGGATGAACAGAAACATCTAATAGCTGGTATTTTATGAAAGAGCTACAGTCCTATTAAACAAAGTATACAGATGATCTACACATTCTATTTAGTTGCATTGTAAGAAGAAAACCCAAATTTTCAGAAATAGGTACCTATAAATGTTAAGGATTTTAAAATAGCAATTCTTGCAATCTTATTAAAAGACTGAAGATATATTCTGAGATGTGCAAAATAATGAATTCATCTGGTCTTATAAATTACTACTAACCTAGGTATCTCTGAATGAAATTATTAATAGTTATTATTTACATAAGGAAATGATCTCATGATTTTGTAATCTTTTAAAATAAGTAAGGCACTCTATTTGAGCAGAATTTGGGGAGAATTGTAGAACTCATGAAGCACCTCTACAAAAGGCTCAGTGAAGGGCATGCAAGGAATTCAAGCTCTGGATGATCAAACACTATGGCAACATGCATTTTTATATACAAATACCATATTTTTTTCAGAAAACACATTTGTGGCTATTTATATATTCATGCTTGATAACAGTTAAAGATAAACTACTATAACTTTGTAAGAATAGAACTCTGAAAATAAAGATGTCTAGAGGCTTCCATTTCAAATTGCAATCTGATATAAGATTTCTTCTGTCTTGTAAGATACAAAAGCAGATTTTAATGTTTAGAATATTCAAAAGGGCTATGCAGTAATGAATGTAAATAAGGCTCAAGTATAACAACTGCAGTGAATAAATGTATCATGTCAGACATTTCATTACTTCAAATTCTACTATTATCTATTTAATTTTTTTTCCAGGGGTGGGAGAAAACTACTGGATGAGAGTTAACACATTAATATGAGTGCAATTACCTCATTAAGTTCAAAGTTAATAGATGGTAATAGTTTAATTTCTTTATTTTATTTATTTTCAGTAAGTAGTTGAAAGGCTTTAACACAATTTTTATCAATAAACTATGACAGTGAACTACATTTAAATAAAGAATCCATTAGTCCATACTAGTATTTTTTAAAAATAAGAGAAAGGAGAAATAAAGGAAAGTTCTACATTAGAGAAGAATACCAAATGATAAATGCTGGAAAATGATGAAATTAGAAATCACCATTTTATAAAACTCCAGTTATAATTGGTTCTGGCAAGAATCATCAAGAGATGTTAAAATCATGTGAAATGTTGCTGGGGAACAAGTTATTTACATGATCTCAGACTACAACCTCATATTTTACCTATTAATTACAAAGACAAATATGGAAGAAACCTTCTAGACCAAATGATTACATTTAGCATCCCAATAATGGGGCCAACTGATATCCATCCACCTCAGGATGTGATGCACTGAGGACAAACATCACTTACATAGCTTCCTTAACAAAAATGTTTACCCTAAAACTAATTAGGGGGAAACAAATCTGACAAAGGCAGATTGAGCCACACTATGTATAATAACTGGCTTGGTCTCATCAAAATGTTAAATAAATAAAAAAATTTTAAGTTTAGAGTGATTTTATTCTAGATTAAAGATGATTGGAAGATATGACAAATGTAACACATGATCCTTCATTGGACCATAGAGACAAGAAGTTATAAAGGACATTCTTGAAATAATAGTGGGGGAAATTTAATACTGCTGTATCATTGATAAATTCTGAGTTTTAAAATTATACTGTGCTTATATAAAAGAAGGTCCTTGTTCTTAAAAGATACCCAGTGTTTAAGGAAGAAATCTTGCAAATCGGCCATTAAGACTTGGAAAAGAAAAAAATGGAGAAATAAAAAAGAAAAAGAGAGGATATGCAAATATGACAATGTTAATAATTAGAACATCTAGGTGAGGGATTTGAGTATCCATTGTAATATTTTTTTAAATGTGTTTTTTAGAAAGAGTGGAAAGGAGAGGGAGAGAGAGAAGGAAAAACATCTATGTGAGAGAGAAACATGGATTGGTTGCGTCCTGTATGCACCCCAACTGGGGGATCAAACCCACTACCCGGGTATGTGCCCTAGCTGGGAATCCAATCAGCAACCTTTTGGTGCACAGGATGATAGCCAATCAATTGAGCCACACTGTACAGGGCTCATTCTAATATTCTTATAATGATTCTGTAGGTTTGAAATTTCTCAAAATAAGAAATTAGAGCAGCCCTAGCTGGTTTGGCTCAGTGGATAAAGCGTCGGCCTGTGGACTGTAGAGTCATGGGTTCAATTCCAAACAAGGGCATATGCCTGGGTTGCAGGCTGGTTCCCCAGTAGGGAAAGGCAGCTGATCAATGATTCTCATCACTGATGTTTCCATCTCTCCCTCCCTCTCTCTTCCTCTCTGAAATCAATAAAAATATTTTTAAAAAGAAGAAATAAGAGCAAATAATAAAATGTGGTAATGAGTTCCTTATACCTTCAACAATAAAAAGGACAAAATGATTAACTACAAAATAATTGATCACTTCCTTTAATAAAGATATTTACTGCCAAAATTCCAATCTTGCTTTAAACTCAATTCAAATGGTTAAACTGTTGTATAAGAAACCTTACACACTTTCCATAGGGGCACATGCAATCAATGTGTCTCTCTCAAATTTATATTTCTCTGTCCCTCTACCCCTACTTCCCTTCCTTCCACTGTCTCTTAAAAGCAATGGAAAAGATATATTCTCAGGTAGGGAGTCACAAAAACAAACAAAGAAAAAAAACACTGATATTTTTGTGTGATTTTAATCAGCTTCTCTAAAATGTGAAAACTCAAAACTAAAATTGTGCATATGTATACTTACACACAACCTGATGTAATATATTTTTTATTTTTTTAAATATATTTTATTGAATTTTTACAGAGAGGAAGGGAGAGAGATAGAAAGTCAGAAACATCAATAAGAGAGAGACATTGATCAGCCGCCTCCTGCCCGCCCCACAGTGGAGATGTGCCCGCAAGCAAGGTACATGCCCCCAACCGGAATCGAACCTGGGACCTTTCAGTCCGCAAACTGATGTTCTATCCACTGAGCCAAACTGGTCTCGGCGATGTAATATTTTATAATTGGACTACATACAATAAAAACAAAAGCATAAACTTATTTAGCAGCTATTCCAACCTAGT
The DNA here is from genome assembly GCA_011751065.1 of Lasiurus cinereus. NCBI lineage: Eukaryota > Metazoa > Chordata > Mammalia > Chiroptera > Vespertilionidae > Lasiurus > Lasiurus cinereus. The sequence goes on from JAAGEH010000037.1 coordinate 6,952,118, forward strand.
CATCTGTTTAATACAAGTAATTTTTCCAAATGAAGATCTTGCTTCATGCACAACAGTAATTCAACAGTGCACCCCAAAAGTAATGAAAATTGAGGCTTACAAATCAGAATTATTGACACATTTTTCAGCTAGTTTGTTTCCATTCAACACCTCTGGATTTTTCTTCATATTATTCATGTCTCATAAATATGAAAAATGAATTATCCTTTATAATAAAAGCGTAATATGCAAATCGACCCAACAGCAGAACAACCAGTCAGCTGGGGATGGGGCCAGCAAGCAGGCAGCAAGCGCCAAGGTGCTCTTGTGCCAGCAGGCAGAGGGAGGGGATGGTGATGGGGGCGGGGGAGAAGCAGCAGTGACCAATGGTAGTGGAGAGGCAATGGAGGAGGGAGCAGGGCAGCACTGGCCACAGCCATCCTTTGATTAGCTACCCAGTGGCCTCCTGCAGAGGGAGGCCAGTGGCTGACAGCAGCTGGTGATCTGCCAACCTGGTCGCCTCCCACAGAGGGAGGCCAGACTTTGGCTTAGGCCTGCTCCCTCATCTCCTGAGGGCTCCCAGATTGTGAGAGGGTGCACGCCAGGCTGAGAGACCCCTCTACCCCCACCAAGTGCACGAGTTTTCATGCACTGGGCCTCTGGTTATATATAAATACCTATGGAGACAATAAGCATTTAGTGGTTTCATATCTTGATAGCAATTTGTGTATTATGTTCATCCAATAATGAAGTATATCATGAACTTTCCATCAGACTTTTTTCCATAAAAATGGCCTGTAACTGTTACATACTCAAACATTATTAAAAATAAAATCATGCCAGAACTATTCAAGGCATTGAATGCTTCTAGATATTGAGTTTATAGTAACCAGACTATTCTTAAATGATATAAGGGTGCCAGGATTGATTAAAATACTATTTAGCTATCAGAAGCTATAATCTACCAAAATTATCTGTATTAGTTTGCCTCATCATAAAATATGGATGCAATTCTGAGAAGGAAGTATAGCTACAAAGAGTGGTAGGAACCATGTTAAAAATATAACTATGCAGCAGAGGGGTGAATGGATATCAGTACCAAATTCCTAACAGTGGCTTATGTCAGGGTTATAGGGGTAGAGGGTGTTTTTTGTTGTTTTTCTTATTGTTGTTGTTTTTGTTTTTGTTGTTTTTTAATTCTCTCCCCTTAGCTGCATTATCCAATTTTCTGAAACATACTGTATACTCTAAAATGACAATAACAAATTTGAAATGAGTTTGCTTTAAATCATAGATTTAATTTAAAACATTTATTTCAAAAAAACATGGCCTTTTGACTTAAACATTTAGTACTAGTTCTAGTATTCCAGAAAAAAAGCCAAATTCCTATTATCACAAATCTTAAAATACTACTCCAGAAACTTTCCCATTCCTGAATGTGTGTGATCTTAGTTTGGAAGTAGTTACTGCACATAATTTATAGATTATATACAATATTCAGATGGAGAAAAGAGTTCAAATAAAATGAGAAAAGGATATCATGGCTGTGCCATTTCAAGTATAGATATTTTAATACCTAGATAGAGAGGATTAGGGCTAACTCTCAAGGCTGCTTGTGTATTTCACAGAGGTAGCTTTAAATGCAGTCTGTGGTCTAGGGATCTTCTTAGAAGACCTGAGTTTTTACAAAGGTTACAACTCTAAATGGCTTCTAAACTGATCCTGAGTAATGAAGGAAGGAACACATGTGTGCATGTGGCACCATAAGCTGGTGGTACTTGTGGTTCAGCATTGTCTTCCAAAAAATATATATTAGGAACTACAATGACAATCATTTCAATGTATAGTGTGCTTTTCAGTTTACAAAGTGCTTCATAACTCTATTAGGACGGCAGGGTAGGAAAAGATAAAGAGACTTGGACTCACAAAATGTTGGGTATTTTATCCCTAAATCACTCAACCATTAAGAAAGAGAGTCATGAACCAACCCCAGGTCTTCAGAGGCCAAACACTGTAATTTTCACTATGTGATAATTTTTGCTATAAGCAACCATTTCAAGGTGGCTACCTATGAGTATGATTCACTCTGTACACCAAGCTGTGAGCAAAAACAAGTGGAGAAAAACTCCAGGTGAACATCCAGAACATGTCTAGATTTTGGAGTTTCCTAGATAATGGAGGGAAATTAGAGGGGGAGGAGGCTTCTCAGTATTTTTCAGTAACATCCGTACAAAAAAAATCACAATCACTATCTATAGCATTGTTACCACTAAAACTATGGAACTTGGAGCCTCGCCCCCCCACACACACACACACACTGAGTAAAATGAGAATAAGAGCATATAGATTGGGTACATCATTAACTAGCACTTACAGATCTGAGGACCCAAACTGTACAGTCCTCCACCAATTGAAAAGAATGCAGGACTATATGGAAAAGTTAAAGTGGGAGAAGAAGCTGAAGGACCACTTCAATCTAAGAAAGACCACATGGGTGATGATGGGCAATCATTCTCAGTGAAAGTAGGAAATGTCTCCAGAGGAAAGGAACATGAACTGCCATGGGGGAAATTTAGTTTATTTTTGACAAAAATATGATTTTAAGATGCTGGATTGCATTGCCAACTGAAGATGACTTCTATTTGTGACAAACTGTATAAAAGCTGCTTTCAGATTTTAGTTTACGTACAATTCAGTATCAGAGGAACTGTGAATAGGTAGAGAGGAAAAAAATGTTCAATTATTTTATTACTGTTATAGTCTAGTGTATTTTCATTTTTTAAATATATTTTTATTCATATCAGAGAGGAAGGGAGAGGGAGAAAGAGATACAAACATCAATAATGAGAATCATCGATTGGCTGTCTCCTGCATATCCCACTCTGGGGATCAAGCCTACAACCCAGGCATATGCCCTGACTGGGAAATGAACCATGACCTCCTGGTTCTTAGGTCAATGCTCAACCACTGAGCCATGCAGGCAGGCACTGAGTCATATTGGCCAGGCAAGCCCAATGTATTTTTAAATGTCTAAGGCAGTGGTCAGCAAATTGCAGCTTGCGAGCCACATGCAGCTTACGAGCTGCGGTTTGCCGCTCTGTTGACTAATGAGTTTGCTAACCACTAACCTAGACTCTTGATTCCAATAATTACAGGCTGCTGTTGTTCCTTGTAATTCTCTATCTCAGTGGACAGCAAACTCATTAGTCAACAGAGCAGCAAACCATGGCTTGCGAGCCACATGTGGCTCACGAGCCCCATTTTGGGGACCACTGGTTTAAGGTATATGAAGACATAGTTCTTGATCTTTAGGAGCTTATATGCATTTTAATTATACAATATTAACTAAACAAAACTAATATTTAACTGAAATTAATTATAAAAGGAAAGAGTGCACAAGAAAGGTGAATAGCAATGACATAAAACTTGAAGAGGCACAATGTTTAATCGATTTTAGAAATGGAAAATGGCTTAACAGAAAGTAAAGGCCATTGCTAAAAATTAAATTATTTTTAATACTTATGTTTGGTTCATAAAACAGCAATATCTCTTTTCTCTCACTTACGTTGCTTGGTATGCTGAGTTGATGTTACCTGTTTGGGATTGTCTGCTTAGTCATTTTTGTCCCATAGAGCAACATGTGACAGAATGGCTTTCCCACAAACAGGGCTCTCTCTATGTTGAGGGTGTGACTATTAGCATCTCCATCTGGTGGAGAAGCAATTGGTGAAGGACAAAATAATAATACGTAATGTTGGAAAAGGTAAGCACCCATGGTGATGATCCTTATCCACAACAGCCTGGAAGCCACTCAGTTCTCGGGTTTTGGTTAAGAGGCTAAGCTCTGAAGTCAGTCTGACTGGATTCAAGTTCTGGCTTGCCCCTTACTTACTATGCAACCAAGGGCAATGACCTACGTTAAGTTCATTGAACTTTGAGAGGATAGACAGATGAATAGATACACACACCAAAAAAAAAAAAAAATCTAGGATACAGCTGCCGATCACACTTCACAAAAAAGCTTTTTGACTACAAAACCACTATGCCAAAAAAGCATCATCATCAATGAAAATAAATGATTTATCTAAAGCATATAAGAATCTAGTCAGAGCACAAGAATCATACTGCACAGCAATTATTTTCTTCTTAGACCACAAGTGCATTAAAAAAAAGGAACCATGACAGGTTAGTAAAAATTTACAAACAAATCAGGACAATAACTGAATTCAGAAAGCTTTTGATGTCTTTGATTGATGCTCTTGAAATTCACTTTTGTTTTCTTTATTGTTTTGACAGGTAATCGTGTTGTAACTATAACAGCATATGTAATTAATGTAGTACTGCTGGTATCTGAATTATGTAGACCACAGAAAAACAAACAAAAAATGCTTAAATAATAGTCACATGACCATTATTTAGAGATGCAAGCCCACAAAACATTTCATACAAGTATATAAATTGGATACTAATTCATTGTGAATATCTGTTGACCACTGGTGAGAAATACCTTGGCCAGTAAATACCACTCAAAAAAATTCCATGTATCAAGGCCAGACCCCAGGAATATGGAAATGGAGGCAATGTTTTTCTGAACAATTGATGCACAAACCTACAGAAATTCATGTAATAGGTAGCTCAAATGACAAAAATACATGAAAGGACTATACAAATTCTAAAGCACTTTATAAACCTAAGGTGGCATTTTAAAGATAATTCTACTCTGCTCTTATCCCATTTAATGGAACTAACAGTCCTTTCCTAATCGATAAGCTGATAAAAGAAACGTGATTAACTAAAATGGGGAATGGAATCAAATATGTAAGAAAAAGCTCAAAATCTGATACAGAATAAGGTAACTCTTTAATAGTGATCCTAATTTTATTTTCACTTTTTCCAACACTGACAAAACTACCTGGATCAAGAAAGCATTGCCTTGCCAAGACTTTTTTGGCTCAGTGGATAGAGCGTCGGCTTGCAGACTGAAAGGCCCCAGGTTCGATTCCGGTTGGGGGCATGTACCTTGCTTGCGGGCACATCTCCACTGTGGGGCGTGCAGGAGGCGGCTGATCGATGTCTCTCTCTCATCGATGTTTCTGACTTTCTATCTCTCTCCCTTCCTCTCTGTAAAAAATCAATAAAAAAAAATTTTTAAAAGCATTGCCTCATAAAAAAATCTCCCTGTGGCATGTATGCCACTTAAGCTTTCTAATGGCAATAGCAAATTTTACAGAGATTTTTTATATAGCATAGAGACTATATTACTTAACAACAAAAGCAAACACACACACACACACACACAACCACTTGTATATAATTATCTCGTGTTATATGACCAATTAAAATTTTTGCCATAGTTGAAATTTTTTTTTAAATTTATGCAATACAAAATAATGGCTATATTCATTTTAAATGTCTTAAATCAAACATCAGATTTTAAATGTATTCGTTTACCTAATGATGCACACAGAGAAATATCCTCAATAGAAATTTCTAACATGATCACAATCAAAGTACACAGAAAATAAATTTGCAGTACAGAATCCTACATGAAAAGTCTATTTTTTTGTTTCCAATATCAGGATATATTATAAAACATAACTACCCCATACCCATAAATATTAATGCAATCAATTTACAAATTATATGTCTAAACATGAATTCAACATTCAGACTGTATTTCAGACTTTCCAAATGCCCAAGGTAAGATGACTTGCTAATATTTTATAATTTGCACTATTTTAGCATTCCTTAAACAATGAATTTAATCTGGCATGATGAAATAATGTAATTTATGACAATGCACTGGAAAGAAAGAGAATGATAATTATTCCAAGAATGATTAAAGAGTTAAATAATAAAACCTTTCAAAATACAGGCAGATACTCCTATCCAAATCAAATACAATATACGAGCTGGTTTGCAGTATTAAAACTTAAGGAAATGGGAAGGTAGTTACTCCTTGCACATAATGAATGTGAAATTAGAAAAGACTGAAATTAGATTGTGCTATTTCTAAAAGATCACTCATAATATACCATCATTAGACAGTCTGAGGTCTTATTTTCATCTGATCACCAAATGAGTTTTTCTACTTTATATATACTAGTTAAAAACAATTGCCTTGATTATTTTATTTTGATTGAATTTACATTTTTAACAAAATTGTTATTGCCATAAAACTAAATATTTTACAATAGCAGCTATCTCACAATTTCTAAACCCGTAAGAAAAAAAATAAATAAATAAAATTGGAGAGCAAGACAGCCATGTTTTATCATGAAGCAGCACCTACTTCAAGCTTCAATAACCAGTGTTTTGTCTCCCCCTTCTGGGCCATATATATATGTATATTTTAAGGCAAAGATGATTTTATCTTTTTTCATAGATTATCCAAATAATTGGCCTGATACAAATGTAACATTACATAAAGTAGTCATTATGACACTATTTGATCAATAAGCTAATAAAACTTCAATTTAATTATGTAATAGCAGCTTAACCCACAAATATATACTGTCCACTTGGTGGTTTTTTATGGAATATAATGATTACTAGTGGCTTATAATAAGGAACACAATCAGTAATATTTTTACTTTATTACTTTGAGCTTGGCCATAAACTGATACTTTTACCAGGAAATTTCTTTCAGTATGACCTTCACCAGCCTGGGGAAACAGATTCATTTGGCTCTATTTTGAGGAAAAGGTTCTGCAATATTCATTCAATCAGTACCCATGATTCCCATACCCGAATTAGGGCCAAGAAACATACATCTGTATCTAACTTTCACCCATAATGTGGTTGTCCTCTTAATTGAGATTATTTAGAAACACAGCAAAAGGTACAAATATGACATCTCAATTATGTAAAATGGCTTATGTGGTAAGCAAACAAAATAATTAGCTCTGTTCCATCAGGGTCCATTGAGCCAATGAAGTACACATGGCCTACATAGCCTAGTACAGTTACTTAGGTTTCAGTTTATAAACAGGTAAATGGCATTAGGATGATAAATAACATTATGGTCAGCAGCAATGTGCAGAGAGCATATTTAAAATAGTAAAAGTCAGAGGAGAAAATGGCGGAGGAGTAGACAGATGCCTCTGGAGCTTTGTCGCTGGGCAGAGGGAGAGAGAGCGGCTGAGAGTCGCATTGGGAGTGTTTGTTGGCAAGCTAACAGTCAGTTATCCTCCAGGACAAGACGGAGAACTGCTGGAAGGGGCTCTCCAGCCAGGCAGGCAACTGCCATGGGGTTTTTGTCAGCCAGAGGCACCAGTGCCCGACCCATCTTGCAGTGGGAGGTGGATGTCTGCGTCGGTCTGAAGCCTTCAGCTGGGCACCCATCGAGCAGCCAGGGACCCGGGGACCCAGAACTCCGCTCTCCAATCGGCGCAGACACTTGGCGGAATCAGAGATCCACAGAGCACACGGAAAGGTCAGATTGCACCTGACTTAAGGGGGAGGTGGATGTCTGCTGAGGTCTGAAAGCTGCGGCTGACGGAGGCACCCACAGAGCAGCCAGGACCCAGAGCACGGCTTCCCAGGCTGCACAGACGCGCAGGCGGAGGATTCAGAGATCCACAGGGCACGCGCGGAAGGGTCAGACTTAGCCGGGGCCAGGGTGCGGTCTCCTACCCCCCCACACACACACACACAACAGAGACACGCACACTGTGGGAGCCGGGCTGCGGGAAAGCTGCCGCTGGAAAGGTCCACAGAGGTGGTCAGGGCGTGATCCCTGAGTGTGAAGGCAAACCCTCTGAGCTGTTGACAGAGGGGAGCTCTGGAAAATGACTCGTTTTGTTTTTTTCTGGGGCAGAGGACAGCCTGGGAGTTATTACAATGTCCCTGCTGCAAAACCCCCACAAACTGGCTTTGAGAACCACAGAGTAGCAGGATCTGAGCACAGCCTAGAGAGGTCCTGAGCTTTGTCTCAGAGATCAATTCTGAAACACTGCCACCCAATGGAGGAAACACAAATTGACTCTCGCATAACCACAAAAGAATAAAGAGATTAAAACACCAAGAGGGGAACACAAGGAACTGCAATACCTTCCCTACTGGGAAACAGGAGTGCCAAGCAGAATAATAGTGGAAGTGAAGGACCATTCTATTTTTCTTCTTTTTTTTAAATTTTTTTTCCCTTTTTGCTTTTTTTTAATTTTTAATTTTTATTTTTCATTTGCACATATTTTAATTGAAAGAATTTTTTTCTTTCCGCCTCAATTGATTTTACCTTTATAATCATTACATTTTTGTTTTAAACTAGTATTATTAATTACTATTAGTACTTAACCATTTTGGAAAAAAAACACAAGTGTCATTTTGTTTTCTCTTTATTTTATTTCAGGATTAGAGTTCTACAATCTATTTTCATCTTTCCTTTAGCATAATTTTACTCCAACTCAACTCTACCTTTATGCCAGCACTTTCCTCCTAACTTTCCCCATTTTGTTGTCTTGTTTCTCTTTCCCTTTTCCAACTTTAGATTCTCCCTATTTTTCTCTTTACCTGGTTAAAATTTCACCCCATTTATATATCTAATTTCAAATCCCCTACTACAAGTCCACACAAACCTCTCTCTTCTTGTCTTCACTAGCCAAAAAATTGTTTTTTCTCTATGTCCTTTTGTTGCTATTTGCCTGAAAAGTAATTATATCGATTTTTTGAAATTTTTTGTGAGATTGTTTTAGTTTATTCTACTTATTTCATTTTGCTTTTTGCTTGCTTTGTTTTCTACCACTCTTTTCCCTCACCTCCCTTGATACCGGTTGCTATTTGCAATTTGCCTTAATCTCTAGGTACTGGTTGCTGGCCTTTATTGGGATTAGCGACTGTTCTATTGGAGTTGTCTCCTGACATCTATATTTTGTTCCTCATTTCTCTCTTATACACTTTCTTTTCTCTCTGACTTTTTCTTTTCCTCTTTCCTTATCCTTCTTCTCCTTTTTATTTTCTTATTTTATTTTATTTTTTTGTTCATTTATTTATTTTTTTTCTCCCTCTCCCAATTTGATTTTGGCATTACTTTCTTTACTTTTTTCCTCATTTTCCTCTTCTTCTTTCTCTACTTACCCCTAATTTGTCTTTCATTGGTGGTCACTTTATTTGTGATTATTAACATCTTGAATACATTTCTACTCAGTGCCTTATGTGCTGTACCTGGTCGTGTTGCAGTTTGTGCCTTTCAATCAATGTAGGAGAGAGAACTACATAACCAGACACCCGGAGAAGAAAGACCATGGGCAGAAAAAGAAACAGCCCACATAAGACAGAAAGGCAGGTTTCACCAGAAAAGGAAGTAAACGAAATAGAACCAGAAATAAGCCTACCAGAGAAAGAGTTCAGAGAAATGATCATAATGTGGTTGAAAAGAATGGAAGACAATTTTGACAATATGAGTAAGAGCCAAGAGGAAATGAAGAAGACGCAAGAGGAGATGAAGAAGCAGCAAGAAGAAATGCAGAAGAACCTAGAGGAGGTGCAGAATAAAAAAGAAGAAATGAAAAATGACATCACTGCTATAAAGAACTCAATAGAAAGCATCAAAAGTAGACTAGAAGAAGCAGAGGACCACATCAGTGAGCTAGAAGACACGGTAGGAAAAAATACCCAAGTACAGAAGCTTCTAGAAAAAAAAAGTTAAAAAGCAAGAGGAGAGTCTAAGGGAACTTTGGGATAACATGAAACAAAACAACATCTGCATAATTGGGATTCCAGAAAGAGTGGAAACTGAACAAGGATTAGAGAACGTGTTTGAAGAAATAATGACAGAAAATTACCCCAATATAGAAAAGAAAAAACCCACACAAATCCAAGAAACTCACAGAGTCCCAAGCAAAATGAACCCCAACAAACCGACTCAAGGCACATTATAATTAAATTGGCAAACACTGACGACAAAGTAAGAATCTTAAAAGCAGCCAGAGAGAAACAGAAAGTTACCTAAAAAGGAACCCACATAAGACTAGCTACTGACATCTCAACAGAAACTCGTCAGGCCAGAAGGGAATGGAATGAAATATACAAAGTCATGCAAAGGAAGGGTCTGAATCCAAGAATACTGTACCCTGCAAGGCTCTCAATCAAAATTGAAGGTGAAATCAAAAGCTTCACAGACAAAAAAGGACTAAGGGAATATATTACCACCAAACCAGCAATGCAAGAAATGTTAAAAGGTCTGCTGTAATAAAAAGAAAGAGGAAGCGAAGAAGGAACTCGGGGGTAAGGACTAAAATGGCAACACATAAGTACTTATCAATAATAACTTTAAATGTAAACGGATTAAATGCTCCAATGAAAAGACATAGGGTAATCAATTGGATAAGAAAACATGATCCATATATCTGCTGTCTGCAAGAATCCCACCTTAGGAAAAGAGATGCACACAGATTGAGGGTGAAGTGATGGAACATGGTATTTCAGGCAAATGGAAATGAAAAAAAAGCTGGGGTTGCAATACTTATATCTGACAAATTAGATCTCAAAGTGAAGGACATAACAAGAGATAAAGAAGGCCACTTCATAATAATAAAGGGAACAATCCAACAAGAAGAAATAACTCTGGTAAATATATATGCACCCAATATAGGAGCATCTAAATACATAAAAAAAACTCTTGGAGGACATTAAGGGAGAGATTGACAGCAATACAATCATAGTAGGAGACTTTAATACCCCACTGTCACCATTGGACAAATCCTCTAAACAAAACATCAGCAAAGAAACATCAATCCTAAATGACTCACTAGAACAGATGGAATTAATTGACATCTTCAGAACATTTCACCCTAAAGCCACAGAATATACATTCTTCTCCAGTGCACATGGGTCATTTTCAAAGATAGATCATATGTTGGGTCATAAGAAAAGTCTCCTCAAATTCAAGGAGATAGAAATCATATCAAGCATTTTCTCAGACCACAGTGGCTTAAAACTGGAAATCAACTATAATAAAAACAATAGAAAAAAATCAAACACATGGAGATTAAACAGCATGCTATTAAACAACGACTGGGTACCAGAGAGATCAAGGAAGAAATAAAAAACATCATGACAACAAATCACAATGACAACACAACAATCCAAAATTTATGGGACAGAGAGAAAGCAGTCTTAAGAGGGAAGTTCATAGCCCTACAAGCCTAATGCAAAAAACAGGAAACACTGGTAATAAATTACCTAAACCTACACCTCAAAGAGCTAGGAGGAGAGCAACAAGAAAAGTCCAGTGTACTCAGAAGGAAGGAAATAGTGAAGATCAGAGCGGAGATAAACAACTTGGAGACCAAAGAAACAATTCAAAAGATTGACAAAACAAAGAGCTGGTTCTTTGAATGGATAAACAAGATTGATAGACCTCTAGCCAGGCTCACCAGGAAGCAAAGAGAGAAGACCTAAATAAACAAAATCAGAAAATAAAGAGGAGAAATAACAACAGACCCTGTGGAAATACAAATGCTTGTTAAAAAATACCATGAACAACTCTATTCCAACAAATTGGACAACCTGCAAGAAATGGATATTTTCCTAGAAAAATATAACCTCCCAAAACTCAATGAGGAGGAAACCAAACATTTCAATAGTCCAATAACTATGGAAGAAATTGAAGCAGTCATCAAAAAGCTTCCAGCAAATAAAAGCCCGGGTCCAGATGGCTACACAGGAGAGTTTTACCAAACATTCAAGGAAGAATTAAAACCTATCCTCCTCAGACTATTCAAAAACGTTCAAGAAGAAGGAACACTTCCAAACACCTTCTATGAAGCCAGCATCACCCTAATACCAAAACCAGATAAAGACAACACATTGAAATAGAATTATAAGCCAATATCTCTCATGAACATAGATGCCAAAATCCTCAACAAAATTCTAGCAAACCAGATCCAGCAGAACATCAGAAAGATCATATACCATGACCAAGCAGGATTCATCCCAGGAATGCAGGGATGGTACAATATCCACAAATCAATAAATGTGATACATCACATAAACAAATTGAGAGATAAAAATCACATAGTCATATCAATTGATGCAGAAAAAGCATTTGACAAAATCCAACATCCTTTCTTGATAAAAACTCTCAGTAAAGTGGGAATAGAAGGATCATACCTCAACATCATAAAAGCCATATATGATAAACCCACAGCTAACATCATACTCACTGGGCAAAACTAAAATCATTTCCCCTAACAACAGGAACAAGACAGGGATGCCCACTCTCACCTCTCCTGTTTGACATAGTACGGGAAGTATTAGCCATTGCAGTTAGACAAGAAGAAGAAATAAAAGGCATCCAAATTGGAAAAGAAGAAGTAAAGCTGTCCTTATTTGCAGATGACATGATGTTGTACATAAAAACCCCAAAGGACTCCATTCCAAAACTAATTGACTTAATTAATGAATTCGGCAATGTAGCAGGATACAAAATTAATGCTATGAAGTTTTGGCATTTGTATACACTAATAGTGAAATTATAGAAAGAGAAAATAAAAAAGCAATCCCATTTACCATCGCACCAAAAAAATTAAGATACCTAGGAATAAACCTAACTAAAGGGGTAAAAGAACTTTATTCAGAAAACTACAGGACACTGGAAAAAGAGATAGAGGAAGATGTTAACAGATGGAAGAGCATACCATGCTCATGGATTGGGAGAATCAACATCATTTAAATGTCCATACTACCCAAAGAAATCCACAGATTCAACGTACTACCCATTAAAATACCAATGACATATTTCACAGACCTACAATGAATTCTTCATAGATTCATCTGGAAGAAAAAAAGACCATGGATAGCTACAGCAATTCTGAGAAGGAAGGATAAACTAGGTGGGATCTCAATACCAGACTTCAAGCTATACTACAAAGCAACCGTTCTCAAAACAGCCTGGTACTAGCACAAGAACAGACATATAGACCAATGGAATGGAATAGAGAGCCCAGATATCCACCCAAACCACTATGCTCAATTAATATTTGACAAAGGAGGCATGAACATTCAATGGAGCCAAGATAGCCTCTTCAATAAATGGTGTTGGGAAAATTGGACAGATACATGCAAAAAATTGAAACTGGACCACTAACTTACACCAAATACAAAAATAAACTCAAAATGGATACAGGACTTAAACATTAGAAGGGAAACCATAAAAATACTAGAGGAATCCACAGGCAGCACAATCTCAGATACATGCCGAAAGAACTTCTTCACTTGATACTGTTCCAAAGGCAATGGAAGTTAAAGAAAAAATAAACAAATGGGACTACATCAAAATAAAAAGCTTTTGCACAGCAAAAGAAACCATCAACAAAACAACAAGAAAGACCACTCTATGGGAGAATATATTTGCAAATGTTATCACTGATAAAGGTTTAATCTCCAAAATCTACAGCCAACTTATGCAACTTAATAAAAGGAAGATGAACGATCCAATAAAAAAATGGGCAACGGATCTAAATAGAACATTTTCAAAAGACAACAGAAGGAAGGCCAAGAGACACATCAAAACATGTTCAAAGTCATTAATCATCCGAGAGATGCAAATCAAAATGACAATGCGTTACCATGTTACACCTGTCAGAATGGCAATCATCAACAAATCAACAAACGACAAGTGTTGGCTAGGATGCGGAGAAAAAGGAACCCTTGTGCACTGCTGGTGGGAATGCAGACTGGTGCAGCCACTGTGGAGAACAGTATGGAGTTTCCTCAAAACACTAAAAATGGATCTCCCATTTGACCCTGTAATCCCACTCTTAGGAATTTATCCTAAGAAATTGCAAATACCAATCAGAAAGGATTTATGCACCCCTATGTTCATAGCAGCACAATTTACAATAGCTACAGTTTGGAAACAGCCTAGGTGCCCTTGAGCAGATGAGTGGATCAGAAAACTGTGGTACGTCTACACAATGGAATTCTATGCTGCCATTAAAAGGAAGGAATTCTTACCATTTGCAGCAACCTGGTTGGAACTGGAGAGCCTTATGCTTAGCGAAATAAGCCAGTCAATGAAGGAGAAGCATCACATGATCACACTCATTGGGGGATAATAAAGAACATTATAAACTGATGAACAAAAGGATAGATACAGAGGCAGTAAAGCTTCAAACAGACTGTGAAATTACAGCAGGAAGATTAAAGTTAGGTGAGGTAGATAAGAGATCAATCAAAGGACTTGTATGCATGCATATAAGCATAACCAATGAACATAGACACTGGGGGGTTGGGGTATGCCTGGGAGGGAGGGGGGCAATGGGAAGATATCTATAAAAAATTAATAAAAAAATAGTAAAGTCAGTCTGAAACAGAGAATCCTATCTAATGAAAGAGTAACATGCAAATTGACCATCACTCTGCTATACCCACAAAGCCACACCCACCAGCCAATCAGGAGTGAGTATGCAAATTAACCCAACCAAGATGGTTACATCCACAGAGTGAGCAGGAGGCTTGGGTTTCCCTAGCAATGGAGGAAGCCAAGGTTTCCACCTGCCCTAGCGTGCTCTGGCCTTAGCTCAAAGATACAAAGTTTCAATTATAGAAGATAAATTCTAGATACCAGGGCCTCCGTTTGGGTTGCTGGTGAGTGTGGCTGGCCTGCAAACCACCACAGGCCCCTCGCCCAAGCCACCCCACACCCCAAGGGATCCCCCACCTAGATCCAGGAAACCCTTTCAGGGCAAACCAGCCGGCCCTCACCCATGCACCATGCCTCTATTCTATGTAATAAAATAGTAATATGCAAATTGACCATCATTCCAACACACAAGATGGCTGCCACAAGATGACCAGCAAGGTAGGGCAGTTGGAAGGTACCAGGCCTGCAAGTAAGGGCAGTTGGGGGCAATCAAGCCTGCAGGGGAGGGCAGTTAGGGGTGACCAGGCCTGCAGGGGAGAGCAGTTAGGAGCAATCAGGCTGGCAGGGGATCAATTAGGCATCAATCAGGCTGGCAGGGATTGGTTAGTGGGTGATCACGCTGGCAGGCAGAAGCAGTTAAGTGCAATCAGACAGGAAGGCAGGCAGGCGAGCAGTTGGGAGCTAGCAGTCCTGGATTGTGAGAGGTATGTCCCAGTTTAGAGAGGGTGCAGGTTGCACTGAGGGGCATCCTCCCCCATGCATGAATTTCATGCATTGGACCTCTAGTCTAACTATAAAATACTACTCTCAATGCTATAAGTGCTAAAGAAATGTTCTCGAATGGTGATAACTTGATTCCTATTTTTTTAAATTTTACTAATTTCTCCCTGATGGATATGTCTAAATGACCTAACTCATCAGCTTTTCTTCCAAACTTAAGTCTTGCTCCTGATTCTCTATGAATGCTCAAGTCACCATCATTCCAGTCACTCATGTTTGAAGTTTCAGTCATTGCTGGATCACACATCTCCTCTGCCCTTCTTAATCATTTGCTGAGGCAGAAATAATCCATTTCCACAATCTCCCTCTCTCTCATCCGTACCCTCCATTAAGTTCTTGCTAACCACTCTCCAGTTCAGGGTCTTATTATTTAAGTTACTTCAACAACCCCCAGCTTGAGCTCCCTGCCCTACTCTCTAATCTTTTCAATTTCCACTGCTCCATTAATCTTCCCCAAATACTGCTCCGAACCTTCTGGGGTTCCTCACAATTCCTCACCATATCCCTTCTAATGACCTGAATCCATCTTCCCAAGTTTACTACCCATTACTACAATTAACTTGTGTTTTCAGTAACCTTCATTAACTCTCAGGTTGGTTATTGAATACCCCCATACTTCCCATTGTTCACCCCACTCAAGACATGGCCACTTCTTTCTATTCTTCAACTATTCAACGTACACACCTGCCTCAAAGCTGTGGCGCTTAACATTTTCTTGGCCTGTAAAGCTCTTCCTGAGATATTTGCATGGCTCTCTTCAATTTCATTCATGTCTGTTTCAATGCCATTTTCTAAGAGAGCCTACCTACCTATATATATAAAACCCTAATATGCAACTAGATCAAACAGCAGGACAGCCAAACAACCAAAAAACCGAACAACTGGTCACTATGACATGTGCTGACCACCAGGAGGCATGCACAGAACATGGAAGGCATTGACAGGAAGCAACAGAGCACAGAATATGGAGGGCATCAGCCACAGTGGGATGGTGGAACAGGTGAACGAGAGCACCAGACCAAGCCAGTTGCTGTCATAAGAGCAAGCCTCTGGTGGTTACTGAAAATTCTTTGCTCCCACACACCACAGGCCCACCCAGCACTTGCACCCACTGCTGGCACCAGCCCTGCTCGACCCACAGCCAGCACAGGAGCAGCTGCTCAATCCCGCTGCTGTTGCCCAGTGCCAGTCTTGATCACTGGGCACCATCAGTGGGTGTGAGTGGGGCCAGCTTTCTCAGCACATGGAAGGGGCAGCTGCAGGAGTAGGGCTGATGGCAGAGGGGACCCGACTGGGCCCCATGGCGGGAGAGGTCTGAAGGAGGCACGGAGGATGGGCCAAGACCCGCCCCTATGCCCACTGCAGCCTCGGGGCTCACAGTTCCTTTTAAGGTGCACAAATTCTTGTACTGGGCCCTTAGTTTAAAATAATAGCACAAGGGAAATCCAAGATGGAGGCATAGGTAAACACCTATACTGCTGCCTTGCACAACAATTTCAAAACTACAACTAAAAGACAGAACGGACATCATCCAGAGCCACAGGAAAGCTGGCTGAGTGGAAGTTCTACAACTAGAGGGAAAGAGAGGGGCTCACGGAGACCCAGAGGAGCTGCAAAAAGCTGAGGTACGGAGACGCGCGCTGAGAGAGCGGGTGCCGGAGTACCTGGCTGGCTTTCTCTGGCAGGAGTGAAACGGAGACTCCCAACGGCATTGAACCCCTTATCTTACGACACTAAACCCCAGATCCAGCCGAGACTCATACGGGGGGAGTTTGGACTGTGAAAAGGGAGAAGTGCACGGAAATTTAGGGGAGTTGCAAAGGATCGGAGGTCTGGTCGCGCACGGCTCCACGCCGAGGACGGATTGCTGATTGTGCCGCTGGCTTTCGCGAGTGGGCAGGAGACAGACCCTCCGAACTGTGCCACTTCTGAGGCCACTGGGCTCCTGTTTTGGGCGAAACCCTGGGGACCTAGACTCCTGTGGTCCTGGTTCGCAGGGGAGCCGGAAAGGCAGCGGGTAGAGGCGCTGCAGGTGCGCGCGCGCACAAGGACCGCTCCAGCCATTACCCAGTCACGTGAGACTCAGGGGCCGTGGAGGGCGGGGCCGACTGGAAGGCAAGGCGGTCCCTTAAGCCCTGAGACTCCACCCCTCCCAAGCTCAGCAGAGGCTTCTGTGGCTGAATCCAGCACAGAAGTTTCCCCGGCACAGTGAAAATGCCGAGACAAGGGAAGGGATTACAAGCAAAAGAAATGGAGGAAAAAAAACGACTGGATATAGAGTTCAAAACCACGCTTATAAGGTTTTGCAAGAATATGCTAGAAAAGATGGATAAATTTAGTGAGACCCAAGAGGAGATGATAAATACACTGACTGAAATAAAAACTATTATGCAGAGTACTAACAGCAGACTAGAGAAAGGCAAGGATCAAGTCAAAAATTTGAAATATAAAGAAGCAGAAAACATTCAACTGGAAAAGCAAGAAGAGAAAAGAATCCAAAATTGTGAAGATAATGTAAGGAGCCTCTGGGACAGCTTCAAGCGTACCAACATCAGAATTGTGGGGGTGCCAGAAGAAGAGAGAGTGCAAGATACTGAAAACCTGTTTAAAGAAATAATGACTGAAAACTTCCCACATCTGGTAAAAGAAATAGACTTACAAGTCGAGGAAGCACACAGAACCCCAAAGAAAAGGAACCCAAAGAGGACTACACCAAGACACATCATAATTAAAATGCCAAGAGCAAAAGAGAAAGAGAGAATATTAAAAGCAGCAAGAGAAAAACAGTTTATTACCTACAAGGGAGCACCCATACGACTGTCAGCTGATTTCTCAACAGAAACGATGCAGGCCAGACGGGAGTGGCAAGAAATATTCAACGTGATGAACAGCAAGAACCTACAACCAAGAATAATCTATCCAGCAAAGCTATCATTCAGAATTGAAGGGCAGATAAAGACCTTCACAGAGAAGAAAAAGCTAAAGGAGTTCATCAACTCCAAACCAGTATTATATGAAAGGCTGAAAGGTACCCATTTGGAAGAGGAAGAAGAAAAAGGTAAAAGACAAAAAATTATGAACAACAAATACACATCTGTCAACAAGTGAATCTAAAAATTAAGTGAATTAAAAATCTGATCAACAGAATAAACTGGTGAATATAATAGAATCAGGAGCACAGCAAGGGAGTAGACTGATAATTCTCAGGAGGACAAAAATCATAAAGCATCAAACAGACTGTGAAATTATAGCAGAAAGATTAAAGTTAGGTGAGGTAAATAAGTGATCAATCAAAGGACTTGTATGCATGCTTATAAACATAACCAATGATCACAGACACTGGGGGGTCGGGGTATGCCTGGGAGGGAGGGGGGCAATGGGGAGATATGTATAAAAAATTAATAAAAATTAATAAAAAAAGAAAAAAATAATAGCACAGCTCTGATCATAGCTTTCTCACCTTGCTTCCCCCCACCACACACACACACATTGTAGCACTTACTACTACCTGCAAACGTATTTGATGTGTGTCTTACTGTCCATCTCCCCAGCTAGAATGTAAACTCCATGAGCAATTTCACTTTCAATTCTGTTACTCACACTTGTCAAGATGTAAATTATGGCTGAATCCCTTCACTACCTTCATGCTAATGGAGCCTCCATATATTCTATCTGCCTGTATCTTCATGTAGGACAAAGGCTATACTATTGATCCTATACTTACTCAGAAACCTGAAATATTGGGATCATTTTATTATGTGCCTTTATGGTTCATCATTGAGCATCTACAATAATACCTGGCATATAATAGGTAACCAGTAACTCTTTGTTCAAGAAAAGAATGAAACTGTGGCCAGAGAGGTTAACAAGATCACAGGGAATGAATGAGTGCTAAATCAGGGATTCAAATTTAGGTCTTTCTGATGCCAAAACAAACAGTATCCCAAAAATATCCTACCGCAGCATTAGGCACTCAATTATTTATGTCATTAAATTACCTTATATTTAACATTATAAGTTCTGGTCACTAATTCTATTTTCCAATTACCATGTGTAATCATGTCAATTCTTTATTTTCCCCCCCACAGAGGAATAGTGATTTTTCAACCTGTGGATAAACTTCTCTTAGCTTCCAATGAAGTCAAATCAACCATTTTCACTGTTTTCTAAATCTGTTTTATGCAATGTGTTACTAAATAATAAAACAATATATTTTTGTTCAAAAAGTTATACAACAGTTATTTAGAATTAGAAGCTATTAAAAAAGCCATTCAGTTCTATTTCAAAGTCTCTTTTGCCACTTTAAGATATCTACAGGAAGATATTTTATCATTTCCCTGCATAGATAGTATCTATAACAAGTATTCAACTATTTTACTAAATGTTTAAAATAACTTTGTGAATATTGTCTTGATACCACATATGAATTTTTTCTCAAAGCTCAATAATAATCTATGCCCCATAACACATAGCTTCCATTAAGTAGGTGAAGCATTCTCCCTTATCCATCCAGCTAAATCTCTCCACCATTCTTGGCCCAGAATAAGTAATATCAAATAGCACATTCCTTGAATACTTTACCAATAAAAGAGGCAGCTTATACTTATCTAATATTATTGTGTCCTCTTTCTGTTTTTTATGTTTTCCATACCAAGTTTTTTGAAGAATCAAATACATTTAACAAAAAATATAATTTAGACCTCCTATTTGCAAGCTTCTTTATGTGTTAAATATATTAAATATAAACTGTAAGCTCCAAAACCATCCTGAATTTAGTACTATTATCCGCACTTTATTGAGGGGACACTGAGATTCAGAGAGGTTAAGTAAATTATCTAGGGTCACACAGTTAGTATGTAATAGAATGGGAATCTGAATACAAGCCTATTTGCCTGTAAACTCATGATCGCTACTAAAATTTGCATCCCTTCACAGAGTCTATACTACAGATATAAAAAGACAGACCCATAGAGGGACAGTATTATTCCAGGCATATATTGCTAAAAAGCAGTGATTTCAACCAGTGTGCTATTGCACACTGGTGTGCTTTGAGAATTTTTAAAACGTGCAATACCTGACTAGTCAGGGACACTGATCTCTTTTCCCTTAGATTGTCAAATTTTAAAAATGACAACATATAATACAACAATAGTCATCTGATGTGAATGAATCAAAACTACACGTTTTTTTTTTGTCAGATTGGCAAAAAACATTTTTTGGTGTGAAACAGAATTTTAGTAATTAGTTTATATGTGCCATAAGACACAAAATGTTGAAAATCACTGCTATAAAGTAAAATAGGAGTATTATAAGAGAAGCCCTTAAGAAACATAAAATTTAATAGAAAGTATACGATGAGGTAGAAAGTGAATCCATAAGAGATAGAAAAGAAAGTACTACAAAAATTCAGAGAAATTATTAGGTAGAAATCGGGAGGCAGGAGGGATGAAGGTGGGAATCAGGCTAGGCTTCATGGAAGAGCCATAGAATATAGGCAAAATGTGGACAAAGGGAAACATTCCATGAAACATACACACAAAAAATCAGATGAGCAAAGTCAGAAGCAAGACTGCATGAGGCTGAGAGGTTGGTTATATTCAGGTAACAGGCGATTTTGCAGTCTGATTTTTAAAATAAAATTGATAAAAAGAAAGAGTGAAAAGCACAAGTGGCAGTAGTTCAAGATCAGGAGGGCCTCAAATGCCTCCATTTCTGCTCTTGATCAACACTGAAGGGACAAAAGAAAGACAAGGTCAGGCAGACCCGTTCATTACATATTCCACCTTTCCAATTTCATTCTGTCTCCTCTATCACTCATTTTTTTGAACAAAGTATGAGTTTCTAGGTAACTATGATTCTTAAAGTGGTTATTCTAGAAATTTTCTTCTCTGCCAACAGTTCTATGAAATTCTTACCTGCCCATTTTACCAATGAACAAATATTCACCTCTTTTGAAAATTAATGAGACAGTGAAAAATAAAGCCTTTTGTACCAGAGTGGATATAAATACTGTTTATCAACTCCTCTTTCTAGTCTTAAGACAACAACAAAAAACATCTCCCTTTAGGCATGCCTCCCACCTAAACTTCTAGAACTAATCCTTCATCACTTCCTCTAGAAGCTGATTTCTATGGTTTCCTTTATTGGAGGGTTTGCAAACTCCAGTGTGGGAGGCAGGTCATAGACAATGGATAAGAAGTAGTTTATACTGCAGATCAATCATAATACCTATCTCATACTGTCTTTTAAAACATTTTCAGACAAAATGAAACTTTTCCACGAACCATATACCGTCTACTGGCCTGCCACTTTGTAACTTTTATTACACTGCATCTTCAGACCCAGCCTTTATTATGTTTACCTGTCTGTCTTCCCCATTAGACTTAGCGTTTTGAGAGAAGGAGCAATGTTCATTGGGGAAGTCATATAAATGTTTTATTAAAATAAAATATGTTCAATATTATAATACATTTATTTGCACAGTTCTATGGGAAGGAAAGAGTTATCTAGGACAGCTTCTCTGAAGATTGACATGAAGCTTAATTTGAATAGATATTTAGGAGCTTGGTGGCAAGTTAGAAAAGGGTATTCCAGCTCAAAGAAATAGAATATGCTTTATTTAAAAATATTAAAGAATAGGATGTTAGGAATTTCTAAATTCTGCTGTATAGCTAGATGGCAGACACATGTAAGAATGAAGCTGGAGATGAAATTAGAAAGGATCCAGGGATAAGGCCACAAAGGCCACAGAGAACCATCTGAAAGTTTTAAAAGGCAAACAAGATCTCTGTGGTGTAGGTTATTAGGGAAGAGAGTTAAGAGTTACTTATTGAAAATAGTCATAGAACTTGGTAATTGGAAGTGGTGGAATCTATAGTATTTCACTGGTTTCTGGCATAGGCCATTGGATTGTTTATAGTGCCAATATCAGAAAAGTAGGCTGGCTCCTGCTCACATTCAAATAAGTTCAAGATTCCTTTATCACACAAAACCCACCCATCTATATTTACCCTCCAATTCAATAAAGGTCCTCACTGACTCACACACAGGTCTTCTGGGTAGCCTGCCAAACAAATCTCTCTCCATTAGTATTTCTCAAAGTGTGCTTCTCAGCCTACCTTAACAGAACCTCCTGTGGTGCTTGGTACGAAATGCAGAGTTCTTGTATCCCCATAAAGGACAAAAACTGCATTTTGATACACTTTCAAGTTTGAGAACCATTAGCCTAATCCAGCCTATCTGCTATCAAATTTATTTTTCTTAAGCCCTGCCTAACTTAGCTCAAACTAATTTTTAATATGCTGCCTGGACTTTGAGATCCTCTTTCAAATTGACTTTTTATTCTTTGCAATACGTATATATATTCTTTGTTCTAGCAAACTCAGCCTCATCGCTTGCTTCCCCCTTCCCTGTCCCCATCCCCAACATGATTTGGTTCTTCCTCTAAACTTGTGCATTGAATATCACTACCCTAATCAGGAAGCTTCCACAGTCTTCTCTCCCTAGTCAAGTGGCTCCCGAGCCACATGCGGCTCTTTGGTCCCTTGAGTGTGGCTCTTCCACAAAATAACCACAGCTTGGGTGAGACTATTTTGAAGAAGTGGTGTTAGAAGAAGTTTAAGTTTAAAAGATTTGGCTCTCAAAAGAGATTTCAATTGTTGTACTGTTGATAATGAGTTTGACTCTGTTGACTAATGAGTTTGCTGACCACTGCCCCAGTCCAATCCCAGCCATCAGTTTAAGTTCAGAAATTTTCATGGAGTTTTCTCTAATTACTACAACCCCACTTCTCTCTCCTGCATATGAATTGTCATTACTGTAAGTCCTCATTTAACATCATCCATAGGTTCTTGGAAACTGTAATTTTAAGTGAGATGACATATAACAAAACCAATTTTACCACAGACTAATTGATATAAATAAGAGTTAAGTTCCTACAGCATCTCATCAATGTCATAATGAAACGATGCTGAACAAAACAATGTTAATCGAGGACTTGCTGTACACCTACATCAGCATGCATAATGGAAGGTTTAATTATTTCAACATATATTATTGAAACTAAAAGGTCTTATCTCATTCTTATTTTCTAATCATCAATGCACCTAGCACAGTTCTTGGCACATAACAAGCACTATTGAAATATGTGATTTCTTCAATTATACTGAAAGAGTGATGGCTTTTCCCCCTAGATGTCACTTTGAATTACAAAAGAAAAAAGAAGAAAGCAAAATTTTAAAGCAAAACAAATATTAAACACATTCACTGTTCTAGATAGCATGGTACACGGTGATGTTAAAGATGTTTGTTCCTACAGACTGCTTAGTCATGAAGGCAGGATGATTACAGATGGCTCTCAATTACAATACAGGCCTTTTTGATGTATTATGCAATAG
The DNA here is from genome assembly GCA_011751065.1 of Lasiurus cinereus. Lineage (NCBI taxonomy): Eukaryota > Metazoa > Chordata > Mammalia > Chiroptera > Vespertilionidae > Lasiurus > Lasiurus cinereus. The sequence continues at coordinate 6,975,638 of JAAGEH010000037.1, forward strand.
TGTATCATGTAATTATAACATTGAAATACAATGTTTTGAATATAACACTTTTAAAAGATAGCAACAGAGTCTTAGAAGATAATATGCCCTGTTCAGTATGGCTCAGTTGGTTGGGCATCGTCCAGTACACCAAAAGTTTGCTGGTTCCATTCCCGGTCAGGGCACATGTCTGATTTGCAGCTAGATCCCCAGCAGTAGGGAGCGTGCAGGAGGCAACTGATGGATGTTATGGTCTCACATTAATGTATCTCTCTTTCTCACCCCTTTCTCTCTCTCTAAAATATCAAAAAACTCCTTTTTTTTTTAAAGACAAGATAAGCCAATCACTTCAATTTATCTATTTAACACCTGAGCCAGTGAAATTATATGACTTGCCCAAAGTCACAGAGCCCATTAATAGTATCCAACAGCCGAGACCGGTTTGGCTCAGTGGATAGAGCGTCGGCTTGTGGACTGAAAGGTCCCAGGTTCGATTCCGGTTGTGGGCATGTACCTTGCTTGCGGGCACATCTCCACTGTGGGGCATGCAGGAGGCAGCTGATCAATGTCTCTCTCTCATCGATGTTTCTGACTTTCTATCTCTCTCTCTTCCTCTCTGTAAAAAATCAATAAAATATATTAAAAAATAGTATCCAACAAATAAAGGCACCCAGGCTTCCTGACTAAACATCAAGGATTGTTTTCATTACGCTATGTGCTCAGTGATACAAATCAAAGCAAGGCATTTTAATAAGAATTCCTGTTAGCATAAACCAACATTTTAGAAGTCCTTCCCCTGCCACCCTGAGAAACTGAGATACAATATGCCATTTTATCAGAATCATAAAGACTGATACAAGTACAATTATAAAAAGAATAAAACTTTCTAAGACAACATGTACAAGAACATTTTCCAAGACCACAGGAAAAATATTTATCATAGCTAAATTTTAATCACCTGATCATAATATTCATCTCACTGCTTTGGTAAAATATACATCAAAAGAAAAACCGAGCATATAAAACACAATAAGCAAAAGTCACTGAATTCCAAAAAGCACAAATTCATATCTAAGGGTAAAACAGATCTTTTGTACTCACCGTAACTTTACTTCCAACTATCTGCATGTGGTGGTCGATGGAGAGTGGTTATGGTATAAAACAAAAAACAAAAACAAACAGCAACAGTATTAGTAATTAGAAGCTTTTTAGAAAAGTTAAGTGTTTAGTAAATTAGTAAATAGCTAACCCTATGTATGTTTTTAATACTTTAGCTCTACAAAATAAAAATATACAGATCAGTATTCATTTCTACCACATTTCAAAAATGTGTAAAGTCTGTGGAAGAAGGTTTACCCCCCAAAAAATTATTACAATTTGAGGTGTATGTTTTTTAAATGTACTGTGATGGAATTCTCATATAGTGCAATCAAAAGACCAAGTAATGCAAGATTAAGTGTAATTAGGCATCAGATATTTTACCATCCGACAGCCCCTTCAAAACTTACCAATAGAAAATTACTTTTTTCCTAAATATTGCTTATTTTTTTCCTTTCGCTGTTTTAACAAGTATAACCTTAAGTTTGAAATAAGGTATTTTAGAATATAAATGTTGCATTCAACATCATGTACTAAGAAATGAAAGTTAGGTTGAAAACTGGAATATTTTATATTATTATAAATTTAGTTTATAATATTTTGTATTATACTTGAAAATTACAAAGAGAGATTGCTTATGATTTTAATTTTCTAGGTCATAGCATTTCTAAGCTCATATTTTTCCATATCATATGAAGACAAAGAAACATTTTATATCTAAACATGCAGATATTCACAAGGAAGAAATACTTTAAAACTGTAACTTTGACTGAGCTTTTCCTAATGGGTAAGAGAATTACAGAGAGGCAGAATTTAAAAAGAAGTAAAATCAAAGTCTTAAACATAATTTAATGCCAAAATCCAAACACAAATCAAATCATTATCAGATTTCTACACATGAATATCAAGCAATGTAAAAAAAAATGCTAATCCCCAATCTAAAACCATTAATCTGATAGAAGTTACCAATATGTGTTCTATTTTCCACCCAGTACTTTAAAAAATCAAATATAATTAAAATTCTAGTAAGAATCCTAAATTGAATAGGATACCACAAGATATAAAACCATAATGACAGTTTTCAAGTAAATAATTTTAGAGGAATCCAGGAATCTCCATAGAGAGAAGCAGCTTTCTTAAATATTCACTGGAAAGACTATTTACAGGCAGTGATTATTTAGTTGAATAAAAGCCTCTTTGGTGCCATTAAAAGTCTTCTGAATTGAAAGATATCCTATTGACCTAAATTTTTTCCTCCCACCAGAAAGACAGAAGTTTTACGTATTTGTCTCTTATTTATTTAGCACAGACATGAGACTGAAAAAAGAATGCCAGCCTGTCTTAACAATTAAGGTAAGTCTACACCCAGTGAAATTACCAGAGTATGGCCCATTTAATGATTCATTCAGATTGAAAAATGACTGAATTTAGCTGAAGCACATACAGCAAACAGATACAATTGGCATGGAAAACTAAGAAAAACTGGTTTGGCAATGTTTGGGTTCAGGTGTTTCACCAAATCCAGACCATGCCTGGAAAAGAAGACCAGAGAAAGAAAATATCTATAATGACAAAAGCAAAGCCATAAAACATGTATATATAAACACACACAAGCACACACACGCACACACACACACACACACACACACACTGAAACTTTAACTGCTTATTGTACAAGTCAATATAAAAAATCTATAGATGTATTTTCTATCACTATTTGAAATTATTTCCTATTGAGACCTTTTTTTTTCAATCAATGATACCTGTCAAGGGCTCATATGTCTTCAAAAATATAATTTTACATATTATAAAATATCACCTTCAAAAATTGTGATTTAAGTTAGAAATAAACTTGTTTCTTAATATTCTAATAAGGACATTGGCATGTGGTAAGCTACAGTTAGGATTTCAGTAACTAATTTTTCCTCATAATTGCCGAAATAGGCTGTTCTGATATAACATGCAAGATGTCCTCCAAACCACTGATGTATTCTGTCCTGTTTCAGGATTATGAATTGGTATGACAACATTTGCAATGTTCACAAAGGTTGTTTTTCTATTTCTGAAAACATATGTTGTTGTTTAAAATAGAGACTCTTGCAGTTTATTTGTGGCCAAATGACCTACGTGTACCAATTATCTGAGGTCAGGTCCAGAAGAACGCAGGCTACAGTGAGCAAGCCAGCCAGGCTGGTGCAGAGGAAATGTTCCTCTCTGCTCCCTGATTTAAAGTTCATTCATCTCTAACAGTTACTCATGCTACTTTTGCCTTTAATATTCACACAACACAACATTCTCTAATTGTGGGACTTGAAGAGGGAAAAACTAAGCAAAAGTTTTCATTATCTTTTAATTTCCTTTATATTCTGTGATTCCATGCTAATTTTAGCAAAGTAAACAACAATCTCTTGTTTGCTTTAGAAACAGGTTATGAGCACATACCTATGTATAGTTTCATTTTGCTTTACTGTCCTTACAGGCACTCAGGCGGATGATGAATATTTCCTATTGAGCTCACATGTTGTTTCATTCCAATGCCATAGAAAATGACTAACGCAAGTGTTAGAGGGAGAAATGTACAATTTATGTCTCAATTTAACTATAATTCTCACATGTTTTACATGTGACTATAAAACATTTTTCTACCAGGGACTTTAGCCCTTAACTTACTTTTACTTCAAGATGAAAGTTTGGACTACATATAAATAATTTCCATAAAGAAGTGGTTAGAATCCTGTTTACATGAGAAAACATTTTTAAGCAGTGTATCAATATAATGAAAATGTAAGCCATAACAATGTATAAGATGTGCAAGCAGGATGGAAACCTTGGTTACACATAGGTAAACAGCCATAGGTTATAACTTATGCAAATTTTGTTGTCATAATCATGAAGAGGTCAAAATGCGAGAGAATTGTTTGTCACTGAATGGCATTCCTCTCACCTTCATAAGTAAATTATATAAGCAATTTTCTTTGTTTTAACAACAGAAAAGACAGTACTAATTAATGGCTCCCCAAGGTGAGGGAGCTTTTAATCATGCTTATCAACAAGCTTTCTTTCACCATAATATTTGCTCTTTGAAAAATATTAGCAAATAAAACATATAATCTTGGAACTCTAATGAAAGTGCTGGACACGTGTCAGGTGTTCATATGTATATTGAATGAAACAAAGGTCACACAATAAAGAGTTATAGTACTGACTTTGAGGTGAACGCCTGGCTTAAACATAGAATTTTCAATGTCTTTTAAAAAATATTCAATTTTCGTTTTGTGAATAAAGCAATTCAAGAGAGCTAACTGCACATTTCCCAAATTTTAGCATTTTAATCTGAAAAATGAGTGTATGACTTACATTGTGCATTTCTTTGGTCATTTGAAAAGGAAACAATATGAGAAAAAATGACAAGTTCTACATAGCGACAGAGTGAAAATTAAAAGGTGAAGAAGAGCTTCATATAATGTTCATTATATTCAGCCCCCCTTACACAACCAAAACAACAATAAATGAACGAGAAACACTAACGAAATCATCTCATTAAAATATATGGCATGATTATTCATATATCATTATCCGTACTTTGCACTCAGATTGGGTTATATAGATTCTCTCCTTTATTTGCCTTTAGGTATTTGAAAATAACACTGAATGCACACCCTGCATTTTCCTAAAGCATTTTGCTGTGAACAATAACTTGAGTGCAAAATGAGAAGAGATCCATCAGAATTTCAAAGTAAAACCGCATGCATCACCTAATTCTATTGAAAATGATGCCATTGGCAAATTTCACTTATCACTCGAAACATATTTCTGCCCTTGGATACCAGAAGCAAATTAAAAAACATGCTGTTGTTCTGCTCTGGCAGAGCTGCAATGCGTTATGTTTAAATAGTTTGGCATTTGGATTTAGCTTTCTTAAAGTATAGTATGGAATCAATATGATCGTAGACTTCAGGGCAAAATGCATCAGCAATTGCCACTGCAATTACTGTACTGAAATAGCATTAATAGGAGAGCCAAATAATTTTAGAATATACTTTTCCAATGAAGAACTCTTTTCTTCTCCGATCAGCTTTTTAAATTTAAAATATGCATTTAAATGCATATATGTATATACATTATTTATATATATACACACACATAGTATACATAACACACAAAATCACTGTGTGTTTGTGCATACACACATATATGTAATATATACATACACAGTGATTTTATGATCTCAAAATGAGAAAAGGGTTTTCTTTATAGGTATATAAACAATGCATTTCCCCATTTCAAAAATACTTTTTTTTTGAACAAAAATAAAACCTACACTACCCTGGAGACTATTTTCGGAAGCACCTTAAGATGTGAACAAAGCAACATATTACATAAAAAAAATTATGGTTTTCCTTCTGATAAGTCTTTCCAAATGAACCCCACTTTCAAATCTTTTGAGGCTCACACAGATCTGATTAAAGCTCCTATTAAGCAACCTTCTTTATGTCAAATTAAGCTGTACAGTAACAATTACAAGGTAGTTTACATAGTATCATGTAAAATAATGAAAAAACAAAACTGCATATTAAAAATATTAAAATATTCATGCAAGCAGACCCAAGCATGTAGCTTTAGTGTAAACTTAGTCAAAGCTTATGATTAGGCTATATTTGTGTCTTCATCCTCAAAATCTAAAATTTTCATGTAACAAACTGTGTATTAAATGGAATACCTGCAAATTGTCAGTTTTCAGTAAGCACACAAAACCTCCATCCCAAGACTCACTGGATTAAATCATAACCTATCTTTAGTTTGTCCTGTTTATAATGGAATTCTCTCTAATTTTGAACACTTTTGAAATAATACTAAATGTGTAAAAATACTTGTATAATTTTTTTCCCCAAATAGGCTATGAGTACAGTGAGGCAAGAATTTGAAGATCTGCAGTTTATTTTTAAGCAGATAATGCTAAGCTCATTATGTTAGTGCCAGGAAAGAATACTTACAGATTTGGCTGTAGCAGAAATATACTGGACAACCATCTCGTGCTTGGTGGTAAAATCTTTGTTTCGTAAAGGAGCTTTTCGTTCTTCATTGAGGTTCATGTCCTCCTGTTAGCAAGAACATTTTAGGGAGCATTAGCAAATTTCTGCTTAAGAGTTTCAAAAGTGATGAACAAATATTAATGTTTATTATTTTTGTGGATCCTTTGCTATTATTTTCCACTCTAGATAGTGTAATCTTATATAAAATATACCATATAGTCATGGCTCATATCTTTACCTAGTCAAATAATAAGCAGAAAGGAAAAAGTTTAACTATCCCACAGAATAAATTGTTTATAGCATAAATATACATCAGATAGCCTTGGCAAAGCTATTTATTTGCCCTAATAGCAAAAATAAATATAATAACTAACACATACTTTATTATTTGGTATATGCTCCCCTAGGATCACTATTATTTAGAGGAGCAAATGGATATGTTATGAAATAATTACAATAGAGGAATGTATATGATGCTTGGAAAACAGGACAAATGGCATAGTCAGAGAAGTCTTCACCAGAATTTGGGTCTTAAAGGATGAGAAAAAATATAAGAGAAGGCAAGGAGACCAGAGTGGTCTGCTGTCATATGTGGCTGCCCAACATCATTTGCACATGCCCACTACCTCTATTACACCTCACAATGTCAGTCCCACCTAGCCAAGGAAGAATCTACAGAAACTACTTGTACATTTTGCCAGTCTCCCTTATAACTAGGGTACAGTCATGTGACTGAGTTTCCACCAATGAAAGGCATTTATAGGAGGTGTAGATTTAGAAGTGAGCTATGTAAGGAAGTAGGCCACTAGTAAACCATCAATTTCGCTGACGTGGTTGGCAAGAGAGGGGATGTTGTTATGGAACTGACGGCAGCAGCCACATCTTTTTCATCATGACATTTTGATCACGTGCATTTGGGGTAGCAACAGCTCCTTATTTGGACTGTATTTCAGTTGAGTGGTTCTGGAATTTATTTTGATAATGATATCTGGAGCCTGTTTCTGCAACCTATCTTGTTTAAGAGAGCTAACTAATATATCTTAATAGCATTTTTTTCCTATTTAAACTAGCCAGAGTTTAGTGGATTCTCTTATATTCCATAATTTGGGCTATTAAAGTAATTCAAGTGACTAATGATGAGTCTGAACTAAGAGAGATGGTAGTCAGATTGGACAGAAGAAATAAACTCAACAACCATGTAAATCTGATTTGAAGGCAACCTTCTCCCCTTCAGGATAAAGTATACCTACCAGCTTCAACTTTATGTGACATAGCTTAGCGTCCATATTGCTCTCTCTCAAATATTCTGTGGTTTGGTAAATACAAGCAAGGACTTCCACCTTGAAATACCATATCTTTATTAATACAGCATCTGTTATTATTACCTTATTGGCAAGCACATTTTTCTATTGACTCACATTGTGTTTGTTTCCATCAAAACTTCTAAGTACTGCTCACATATGCTAAGCTATCTCTCTCTGGCCTCAAAAACATTCTGGCTAAATTAGTTTCCTGCAATGGAATTAGCATAAGTCTGCATAGCCCAACTAAAATCTACTCTGGACACTGACAAGATTCTGTATCTAGATTTGTGAACTTTACTGCCAGGCCTAAGAGTGTGATAGTGCCACCAGTGGCAGTCTCTAGGCTGAGAATGTGTTCCCCTCTTCTAGTGGCATTTCTACATTACAATGTACCTCTATTCAATTTGTAATGACATACACCACTAAGATCATGCCATCTAAGTACAAACATTTTGCATGGAGGTAGGCAGGGCAATAAGGGGAATATGAGATTACAGACCTCAGGGGACTGTTGTCAAGATAAAGCATGATCATACTCCTCAAGCCCTGTGCATAGAGATAGGCAAAAGTAGGTCTACAGTTGTGAGCATTAAAAACACAGAGTTTATTCTGGTATCATTACTTATTAGTGTATTATTTTCCATATGAACAGCTGTAAACCTACTTTTGCCCCACCCTCTATATTAACTAGCTTTCAAAAATGCTAGCTATTAAGTGTCAGTATTACCTCCTCAGTCTCATTTTTTATCTTATCTCTTATGTTTTAATAATGCAAGGTTATTTATAGTGCTCCTAACTACACTATGCTGGTACACCCTTCCATTACTTTATGCATGATTCTATTCTCTCTGCCTGCAATGTTGCATCTTCACCACCTTCTCCCTCTCTTATCCACTCATCCCACCCAGATCCATCTGTGAATGACTCACACATATATTAATTCTTCATATTTCCCCCAAGTTACCTCATTTAGAAATAACTATCTTCATCCTATTGTTCATATTAATTCTGATATTACACTTAAACTAAAATTATCTGATAAGTCTATGTCCCCGAACCTAAAAGGTAACTGAGGGCAGAAACTGGGTCTTTTATATCTTTGTATTCCAACAAAGAGCAGAGCTTCTGGAATGCACTAGGCAGTTAATAAATATTTGTTGATTCAATGGGATATTTAGGACCTTCTATCTAAATACTTTAATTTGCTTTATAGCCATCAAGATTGCCCATACCTCTAACTCTGTTGCATAGGTTGACTGGGAATAAGTACAATTCAAATGAACAGAAAAGACCATAATAATGACTCATTTTATTTTTAGAGAAATAAACTACTAATTAGGCAGCTAATACTTCCAATCCATTAACTCTACCTTCATAATACAATCATAAAACTAAATAGAGCAACACTTATAATTCAATATTAAATCTAAACAATGTAATTGAACATAAAACTACTTTTGAACATACTGAGTTCTGATAGTACTCAAAACACAAAAGTAAACTGTTAGTATGTTTAAGATTTAGTTAGCACTTCTATAATACATAAGAAATTAGTATTTTGTAGTTTTATTTAAATGTTGTTTGAAGTCTAAATAATTGACTATTTATATTTTTATGCCATACTTATAAACATTAAACCATTTTTCTCCTTCCACATATGCCATAATGTAATTTTCCAATTCTAAGCAAATTCTTTCACTTCTTCAGCAAATACTGTATTCTTCAAGTTATCACTAAGAAGGCATATTAGAGTCAAGAGAGGTTAAAAGTTGAACAAGTTGCCTATTCATTAATTTGTATTTTCATTCATTCTCATTCTTTTTCCATCTTTCACCCCATAAATCTTTAGATGACAATATAATTTTTTAAACTTTCTCATCTTCTAATATCATATTCGAACTCTTCCACCATTGTTCTGTTTTGCTTTATGACAGATAAATTATGTTTTTACAACTCTTCCTTCCCTATAAGAGAGAAGCAGTACTTGTTCCTTCTTTATATAAATTTCTATATTTTCTATAAATTGTTTGTTTCTGCAACATGCCTTAATACCAGTTTAAGACTGAATTTTCTACCTGTTTTAAAATCTGATGTTGACTTCACCATCAACCTGTACCTTTAACCTGTACCTTCTGCTTCTCAACAGTAATTTTTCAAGTATGTTTTTAACTTCAATGTTTAGGGTATCTGAATGAACCACGAATACCCTAGTAACTAAAAATTTGTCCTAGCATGAAGAGTGATTATAGTTATGCTTAATTATTCTAAATTTATAAATTAACGAACTTTTGCAGCACTTGTTTAATTTATGGTTTTCTAAAGGTAAGTTCCTTAATCCCCTTAGCTTCCGTGGACCAAAAAAAGAATGTTTCTTTCTAAAATGCCAATAAAAATATTAGGGATTTTCTACATAATTAAATAATTGGTCAATTCGACCTGGCATTAAATAAATATCGGATATGTTTTAAAAAATCCAATTAACTTTACCTATATAGACTGTAGCCACATAACATTGAAAAGCTCAGATGGAGAGAGAAACCAAGATGGCGGCATAGGTAAACACCTAAACTGCTGCCTTGCACAATTTCAAAACTACAACTAAGCTGAGACCGGTTTGGCTCAGTGTATAGAGCATCGGCCTGCAGACTGAAAGGTCCCAGGTTTGATTCCAGTCGGGGGCATGTACCTTGCTTGCAGAAACATCTCCAGTGTGGGTCGTGCAAGAGGCAGCTGATCAATGTCTCTCTCTCTCATCGATGTTTCTGACTTTCTATCCCTCTCCCTTCCTCTCTGTAGAAAATCAATAAAATATATTTTTTTAAAAACCTACAACTAAAAGACAAAATGGACATCATCCAGAACCACAGGAAGACTAACTGAGTGGAAATTCTACAACTAGAAGAAAAAGAAAAGCACACTGAGACTTACAGGAGCTGTGGAAGGCAGAGGTACAGAGGCACTCACGTGCAGAGAGGGCTGGCAACTGAGTACATGGCTGGCTTTCTCAATCAGGAGAGAGACAAAAGCTCCCGACTGCTCTGAACTCCAGTTCTGTCTGGGCAAGACTCTGGGGACCCAGATTCATATGGGGAGAAAATTGACTGTCTGGCAATGGGCGAAACACAAAGGTGGTTTCTCTCAGAGGTGCTTGCAGCTATTATAGTGGGACACTGAGAACCAGGGGCCTCTTAGGGCAGGGCTGATGGGAAGCCATAGCTGTTTGCTCCACCATGAGATTCTGCCCCATCCAAGCTGAGCACAGAGGCTTTTGCATATGAATGGCCTAGTCCTTTGAATTTTAAACTTACCGACAGATGAGTCAGTGAGACTCAGAACATACAAAAATAGACACAAGGCTCTCAGCAGCTTGCATTTCTTCACAGCTGGGCCTTAGCTAGGTACCTCCAAAACCCAAACAAAGAAGAGGGATCTGCAGATTCTCTCCATAGCTCCTGCTGGGTGGCCTCAGGCAAAGGCTAAATTAGCACCACTTTGGAGATCCTAGAGCCAGTGTACCCAGAGATAAGAGTGGGACCATCCAGATTACAATTCCTCATACCCATAAGAGACACACTCAGTAGGCAGACTTAGTGAGCACTAAAGCCCCACTGAAGCAAGTCTTGTCTCATAAGGGTGTCTCCAGTACAGAAGGTCTCCCATAGTAGACACAGATGATTAGCATGGAGGTCAATTTCCCCCATTGATACCAACAACAATCAAGGCTTAACTACAAGAAGACTGTGCACACAGCTCACCAAAGAGTGCACCAAGAGTGCCCACCTCAGGTAACTTGGGAGGCTGAGTCACTGGGCCCTATAGGACACCTAGCACACAAAGCCACTCTCTCAACTCAGGAAAGCAGCCAAAATGTGGAGACAAAGAAACAGGTCACAAATGAAATAAATGGAGGAAAGTAAATGAATGGATATAGAGTTAAAAACCATGGTTATAAGGTTTTTCAAAAATTTTCTAGAAAAGGCAGATAAATTTATTGAAACCCTCTAGGATATGAAAAAAGGCCAACTAGAAATTAAGCATACTGAAATAAAAAATATTATACAGAGATCCAATGGCAGACTAGAGGATCAGAAGAAACAAGTCAAAGATTTGAAATACAAAGAAGCAAAAAGCACCAAACCAGAAAAGCAAAAAGAAAAATGAATCCAAAAATATGAAGATAGTGTTAGGAGCTCTAGGACAACTTCAAGTGTACCAACATCCTAATTATGGGGGTGCCAGAAGAAGAGAGAGAGAAAGATATTGAAAACCTATTTGAAGAAAAAATGACAGAAAACTTTCCCCACCTGGTGAAAGAAATACAAGTCCAGAAAGCGCACAGAATCCCAAACAAAAGGAATCCAAAGAGGACCACAACAAAACACATTATATTTAAAATCCAAGAGCAAAAGAAAAAGAGAGAATACTAAAATCAGTAAGAGCCGAAACTGGTTTGGCTCAGTGGATAGAGCGTCTGCCTATGGAATGAAGGGTCCTGGGTTCGATTCCATTCATGGGCATGTACCTTGGTTGTAGGCACATCCACAGTGAGGGTCATGCAGGAGGCAGCTGATTGATGTCTCTCTCTCATTGATGTTTATAACTCTCTATCCCTCTCCCTTCCTCTCTGTAAGAAATTAATAAAATATATTTTAAAAAATCAGCAATATAAAAATAGTAAGTTACCTACAAGGGAGCACCGATGTGACTGTCAGCTGATTTCTCAAAAGAAAATATGCAGGCCAGAAGGGAGTGGCAAGAAATATTAAAAGTGATGAATAGCAAGAAACTACAGCCAACATTACTCTACCCAGCAAAGCTATCATTCAGAATTGAAGGGCAGAAAAAATATGAAAATGGCAGAATAGATGGATGTGTCTGGAGCCTTCTCGCTGAGCAGACAGAGAGAACAGCTGAGGATCGCACAGGGAGTGTATGTTGGCAAGTTAAGGGACAGTTATCCTCCAGGAGAAGGTGGGGGATTGCTGGATGGGGTTCCCCTGACCAGGCAGCCCCAATGCCACAGGGTTTTTGTCTCCTGGAGCCACCAGCCCACTGTATGGCAGAACATATTTGCAAATGTTATCACTGATAAAGGTTCAATCTCCAACATCTACAGGAAACTTATACAACTGAATAAAAGGAAGATAAATGATGCAATAAAAAAATGGGCAATGGACCTAAATAGAACCTTTTCGAAAGACGACAGAAGACAGGCCAAGAGACACATGAAAACATGTTCAAAGTCACTAATTATCCGAGAGATACAAATCGAAATGACAAGGCGATACCTTCTCACACCTGTCAGAATGGCAATCATCAACAAATCGACAAGTGTTGGCAAGGATGTGGAGAAAATAGAATCCTCATTCACTGCTGGTGGGAATGCAGACTGGTGCAGCCACTGTGGAGAACAGTATGGAGTTTCCTCAAAAAACTAAAAATGGAACTCCCATTTGACCCAGCAATCCCACTCTTAGGAATATATCTTAAAGAACTAGAAACACCAATCAGAAAAGATTTATGCACTCCTATGTTCATAGTACCACAATTTACAATAGCTAATAATTTGGTAACAGCCTAGGTGTCCGTAAGCAGATGAGTGGATCAGAAAACTATGGTATATCTACACAATAGAATTCTATGCTGCCATAAAAAATAAGGAATTCTTACCATTTGCAGTAACCTGGATGGAACTGGAGAGCCTTATGCTAAGTGAAATAAGGCAGTCAATGAAGGAGAAACACCACATGATCTCACTCATTTGTGGATAATAAAGAACATTATAAACTGATGAACAAAAAGATACAGAGGCAGTAAAGCATCAAACAGACTGTCAAATTATAGTGAGAAGATTAAGGAGAGGTGGGGTAGATAAGAGATTAACCAAAGGACTTATATGCATGCATATAAGCATAACCAATGAACACAAGACCCTGAGGGGTTAGGGTATGTCTGGGAGGGGGAGGGGCAATGGGAAGATATGTATAATTAAAAAAATTATAAAATAAATAAAAATAAAAATAAAATAAACTATCAATAATTTGATTAAAAAAATTGAAGAGCAGATAAAGAGCTTCACAGATAATAAAAAGCTAAAGGAGTTCATTACCACCAAACCAGTATTACATGAAATGCTGAAAAGTATCCTTTAGGAAGAGGAAGAAAAAGGTAAAGATAAAAATTATGAACAACAAATACATATTTATCCATAAATGAATCTAAAAATCTAATAAATAAAAAATCTGATAAACAGAATAAACTGGTGAATATAATAGAATCAGGGGTTTTGAAAGGGAGTGAACTGACAATACTCAGGGGCAAAGGGGTGTGGGGGGTTCAGAAAGATTGGACAAAAATCGTACACCTTCGGATGAGGACAGTGGGGTTGGATGTAAGGGCAGAGGGTGGGGTGGGAACCGGGTGGAGGGGAACTATGGGGGGAAAAAAGAGGAACAAATGTAATAATCTGAACAATAAAGATTTATTAAGAAATAAAAGCTCAGATGGAAAACAAAGTTAAAGAATAAAATTGTGGAAATGCATTATGTCTAAAAATATTATGGAAACAAAAGCATAATCTTAAGTGAATGTTACTGAGTATGGCACAAAAACTCTTCATCTAGAAGCTGGAGAGCATTATGCTAAGTGAAATAAGTCAGTCAGAGAAAGATAAATATCACATGATCTCACTCATTTGTGGATTATAATGAACAACATAAACTGATGAACAAAAATAGATCCAGAGACAGAGAAGCATAGATCAGATGCTCAAACCTCAGAGGGAAGGTAGGGGAGGGTGTGGTAAGAGGTAGAGATCAACCAAAAGACTTGTATGCATGCATATAAGCATAACTAATGGACACAGACAGCAGGAGGGTGAGGACATGTACGGGAATATGGTGGGGGGGAATAGGGGATATGGACACATATGTAATACCATAATCAATTAAAAATATTTAAAAATAATTTAAAACTCATCTAATTCTGCTTCCAGCTCCTGAGGAATCCAACTTTAAATACTTACATATACCTCTTTACCATCATGAGGGTAAATTCAGAACATATATTTAGGTATTAGAAAACAAAAATATTATTTACACTTTCCCCAAATCCTTAATCCTGAGTTTAACATTCAACCAGTGGTTTTCAGAGTCAAGAGATTACATAAAGGATCCACTGCAATTTTTGACATATTTATTTATATTCAGAAACTACAAGAAAATAAGCTTTACTATTTAACACAAGTTTAACACACTGGAATCCTCACTGGATCCATAGTTCTAAATGGTACCTGAGGTATCTTAGGGGAAAGATGGGATATTAGCAATGCATATTTGTTCACTATCAGTGCACTGCACATACTTCAGTTTACATGTACCTGGTTAAGTGGATTTGTAGTTTGTTTTATGTAATTTTAACCAAATCAGCCTAAAAAATGGAAAAGTGCTTTTGAAAGTTTCCTGCAAAGACAACAGATTGAGGATAATAGCATAATACCAAAATGCAAACACAGGAGAACAAGAAAAGGCCAAACTGTTATTATCTCCTTCTTTATGTTTGAGCCTTTCATTAGTCATACAATATGGTAAAAATAATGAAAATCTAAGGCTTATAAGAAGTGAATCCCACAAGATTAAAATGTATTTAGTTAGTTTTGAAATAAGGGTGGATATCAATTATCAATGGTGACTCCCACATAAAGCCACTTCAACTTAGCAGACCATTTAAAATCACTTTAATAGCAAAAGACAAAAGGTCTATGACGTTGGGTAAACTGATAGAAGCAGCTGAAATAATACAGGCAGAAACACATGACAGTAAATTAGAATGAATGCCTTTGTCAGCAAATACTACTAGAGACACTTAGAAACTCCTGCTGAAAATTTGCTAAAACAAGTATTAGAAAAATTACTTTGTATAAAAGGTTTATCATATAGTTAAATGAAAATTCAGTTGTTTTTTATTATTTTTTTAAATATATTTCATTGATTTTTCACAGAGAGGAAGGGAGAGGGATAGAAAGTCAGAAACATCGATGAGAGAGAGACATCGATCAGCTGCCTCCTGCACACCCCACACTGGAGATGTGTCCGCAAGCAAGGTACAAGCCCCTGACCGGAATCGAATCCAGGACCTTTCAGTCCGCAGGCCGACGCTCTATCCACTGAGCAAAACCGGTCTTGGCAAATTCAGTTGTTTTTTAAACAACTCAGCTTATATTATTTGCTAGATTGCTTTAATAACAAAATATAGAACTTATTTTTCTTTGCATCACTAATGAAGCAATCTAATAGAGAAAACATATTACAAAAAATAAATGATTTACTCAATAAAAAGATGCTTTATAAAAAGAAAAACTAAGTGGGAATGATTACTGAGTAAGGTTACCTGACATGCAAAATTCAAGCTATTGCAAGAAAGAAGTTGAAACCAAAGTGCCACACAGAGTCAAGAATGTAGCTATTTTTTAATAAAAGTTCAATTTTTCAAATACAATAGAATAGTTACAATATTTTGAAATGAGACAGGAAATAAAGCATGAAAATATGTTGTGCCTTACAGAAATAGCTCTGGTTATCTCAAGACAAAGCATTTAAAAACTGCTAATATTTAACATGGCTGAGGCATTTTTCACTCACAAAAAGACAAGTGATCCCTTGATATTTAACAATTGGTAAAAAAAAAAAAGAGAGGGGGGGGGAGGGAGAGGGAGGGAGAGAGAGAAAGAGGGAGGAGGGAGGGAGGAAGAAATGGCATTGGAAAAAACACAGATTAGCAGACCCAAGTTCTAGGTTCATCTCCTTGACCCCTGTATGGTTCACTTCTTCCTGGCATTAGATGCAATATCTGGAAGCAGACATGAGTAGACAAAAATTTGTTCTCCTCATTAGGAACAAAGAAGGAACTTTGCCAAGAGTCCATTTTTAAAGCCATGACATCTGTTAAAGCCATTTTTAAAGCCAATTTTTAACCCATTTATATAAAAATGTAACACTCCAGATTAGTTTCAAGAACAACTGACAGTCATCAAGGAAGATGAAAATTTACTAGCCACGGTTCAGCAGGAAATCTTTGCTTGATTCATAGACTGGACTGAGAAAAGTTAGTACTATGATTTAATAAATGCTGCTAATGATGTTCTTGTTCCACATGGACCTACGTATCTTTGTCAGATTTATGTTTCAACTACAGACATCACAGCAAATATCAAAATAAAATGATCTTGGAACTAAACCTTCTAATTACTGTCTCTTTTTTTAACAAGACAAAAAATGGCATTGTCATTGTTTTCACTAAAAAGTTATTAACCATGACAGAAAAAACTTTTGTGTTATTAATAAATAAAAATCATGGAAAGATCATGTTCATGTCATGCTTTCCTCATTTTTTACTATGTATTTATAATGTACACAATGGTAGTATATGCATATATGTATATAATTATTAAGTAAAATATATTGGGTTACTTGCTCAAACATGTATATGGTTGTGAGTATACAAAACCCAGTTTAGTCTTATATTATTATTTATTTATTTATTGTAGTATTATTATTATTATTATTATTACTAGAGGACTGGCGCATGAAATTTGTACATGGAGGGGGGTTCCCCTCAGCCCAGCCTGCACCCTCTCACAATCCCAGACCACTAGTTCCTAACTGCTCACATGCCTGCCCGCCTGATCACCCCTAACTCCTCTGTCTGCCTGCCTGATCACTCCTAACCACTTGCCTACCTGCCTGATTGCCCCTAACTGCTTGCCTGCCTGCCTGCCTGATTGCCCCTAACCGCCTCTGCCTCAGCCCCTGACACCGTGGCTTTGTCCGGAAGGATGTCAGAAATGATGTCTGGAAGGTCATTCAGCTATCCAGTTGAATAAGCACATTATGCTTTTATTATTGTAGATTATTATTGACCTACTTTTGCCCCCTTCCTCACAGGATATGAAGTCTAGAGACTACTACACTAGTCCAGAAGTTGACAAAGTTTTTCTGTAAAGAATCAGACAGTAAATGTTTAGGCTTTGAAGGTCAGAGGGTCTTTGTCACGGCTACTCAACTCTACAGTTGTAGCACAAAGGGAGCCATGGACAATACATAAACAAATAGCTGTACCTGGGTTCAACAAAATTTTATTTATGAACAATGAATTTTATAGAATATTCATCTGCCCTGAAAACATCTTTTGATCCCCCCCATAACTATTTAAAAATATAAAAACAAGCCCTGGCTGGCATGGCTCAGTTGTTTGGGTGTCATTACATATATAGAAAGGTTGCCCGGTCAGAGCACATGCCTGGGTTGTAGGCTCAATCCTTAGTAGAGTTGTGCAGGAGGTAGCTGATCAATGTTTCTATCTCTCCCTGCCTCTCTCTCTAAAATCAATAAAAACCTATTTCAAAAATTGTTAAATATATAAAAGCAATTCTTACCCTGTGAGTCATACAAAATGAAGTCCTAGAGGCAAGCCTGGCATCTTTGTCATCTTTCTATTCCCTGTACTTAATAAAATATCTGGCTTTCAGTAGAGAGTTGTCAAAGTTCTCCATGACACAATATTTGTCTTTACTTTTTCTTCCTCACAAGTACACGTTGTGTTCTGCTATGTCACCCCTATCAGAACATAAACTGAAGGAGGGATTTTCTTTTCTGTTGTTCTCTGTTCTCTCTCCCCAGAGCTTAGAAGGCTGTATGGCATATAAAAGGCATTGGGCTTCAATGAACTAAATCGTTCAAACTTGAGAATGCTTTAATGCTTTAAGAAATGAAGACTGAAAATTCAGAAGTGGCACTGGGCTTCATAGCAATTTCAGATCTTGAATTTTTCCTCCTTGAGCCCCTGGCACTGGGTTAAGCATCCACAGTAGCCTATTCCCAGCTGTTCCAATACCATAGAAATCAGTTGTTTACTTGCTTGTCTCCCTGATTAAACTCTGAGCTCTGTGGGGAAAAAGGAGATGTGGCATTCATCTTTGTACCCCCAGCATGTAGCATAGGACCTGGCATATTGCCCATATAAATAAATGGTTGTGAAAGGCATTGACAATCGATACTAGTAAACCTTTCAAACAGTAAAAATATTTTGGAAAACATTTATATGAACAAACCAAGAAGAGAAGCAGTGAACTGTAAAGTTTACCAATTACAATCAGAACAAATTTGCAAAGCTAGTTCCTTTAACTTCTCTTCATGGGAAGCAGTATTATTGTTTTGGTCCCATTACTTTTACCCATTTGTGTAAGATTTAAAGACTATGGGTGAGCAGGGGAACAGGAATCTTAAAGAGCAATTATAATTTACCCCGTACAGGTAATGATAAAAATAATATAAAAACAAGTGGCTGTATTTATTATCAAAAGTTTTAATCAAAGAAACACCTCCTTGGAGGAGGTCAATGGGGAAACAGGAACATCTGTTATACTTTCAACAATAAAGATAAATTTAAAACAATCAAAAAATAAATGCTTCCTAATTTTCAATTAATAGTCAGTGACCATACTCTAAGAACAAAATTTACTTTTACAAATTATTGAAGACACACAGCTAATAAATTGTGTGTTTGTGTTCTATACAATAAGCAATCACCTAAAAGTTTCAAATTTGGAGCTTTAAATCTATCAGCAATAGCCACTGATACCATTACTCAGAAGATACATCCATTATTGTTTCATTGAGTATCTACAATGTGAAAGATGGCACACAATGGAGAGATTACACTCAATGAAACATTCGTAATCTGCTAATACACTAGTAAAATCTAACCACTCAGATCTTTTAATTAATGAGACTCCTTCCACGATTTTACTTAGCTCTAAAGAGCCAAGTAATTTTAAATGAATTATTAGTAACTAAGACTTATTATAATCAAATAAAAGTCAATACCTAAAAAAAAAATGTCCTGCAGTAGTTAAAGTTTTAGCTGAATATCCCCTGTTATCTACATCTACAAGCCTGAACAATGAGAACTATTGTTATAGACAAGACATGATCCTCAGGCATAACAAGCTTCAATGATCAGAGTAAGATAGGTTTATATTTGAATATTGCCTTTCATTATTTAAGCTTTTACCAAGTTTCACCAAGTATATCATTACCCAGAAATTTCAAATAATAATTGTATTGGCAATGTTAAAATAACTTATTTCTTGTCAAGCACCTCAAAGACACAAGAGGAAATAAAAGCAATGTTGGAAGGTGGAGAGGGGAGCATTTCAAATCTAAGAGAATGATCAACTGCATCAAATGCTGCTGATAAGTCAATCAAAATGTGACTGAGAACTGACCATGGGATTCAGCAGCATGAAGATCTTTGGTGACCTTGATAATAGTTTTGATGTAATGGTGAGGTGGAAACCTGGCTGGAGTGAGTGTAGGGGAGAAAGTGAGAAGTGGGAAATCAGAAGCAATCAATATAAACAAAATTAAGCGAGGTATTTTGCTTCAAAGGAGAGTGAAAATAAAGCAGTAGCTGGCAAGGGAGATAAGGTCAAGAAAAGGTTTTGTAAAATGAGACGGGTTGTATGCTACTTGGAATGACAAAAGACAGAAGCAAAAAATTATTGGATCAATGTCCCTGAGTAGTTGAAAAGAAATGGAACCTAGTACACCAAATAGAAGGATTTGTAACATAAAAAGTTCACCTATGGTGACAGGTAGCAAAACAAACTATGTGAGTGCAGGTGCTAAAAATTAGGTAGATATAATGGTGGTGGAAGTTTTCTTTTGATTGCTTCAGTAAATTAAGCAGCAAGATAATCAGCAGAGTATAAAGATAAGTAAGAGTTCTGAGGATTGAACATCAAAGTATAGATGTGAAATAGTCATCTAGGAGTACAGTTAAGGGACTGGAGTTGAAATGTATAAAATAATTGAAAACATCAGGGCCTACTTGGGGCTTTGGAAAAGCAATGTTTCTGATCATTAATAAGGCATTATTGGATTAGAACAGGCAAAAACTGAAGGACAGGAGGAAGGCTATATTTTAGTATCCTACAAGAAACAACCAGTTAGCAGGCTTTTCAGTATACTACAAGAAACAACTAGAGAGGGATATTGTTGAAACTAGGGCAAGAGCACCTAGAGGACATTTGAGGAAACAGATGTAAAAGTCATTGCAAAAGCAGAGCCAATGGGATTTGGCAAGCAACTGGAAGTGACTGAGAACGCCATTGGAGTGGAAGATAACCTGGAAGTGTCAAGCTTAAGTAGAGTAGGGCAATGCCACTGATAAACTCAAAGAACTATTTCAATACTGTAAAAATTAGTAACCAATTGGCAGATTAAAGCGGTAAGTATAATTTGAGTGAGGCTTGAGTGAAGTAAACAAACAAAACTATTTAAAAAAATTAAGTGTTAATAAAGGAATATTTTTGCTTCTGTTGTTATCATCACTGCTTTGGAGTGATTAAGATAAGGCAACCAAGTGGTAAACTAGGGACAATCTAGTGATCTAGAAATATTGGCAACTAAAGGAAGAACTTTATTTGATAAAGAACGATAATGTAATACACATTTATGAAATTACTTATACAGGGAGCTTATATGCCAGGCATTATTCCAGGAATGTCATCTCCTTTAATCCTTTAGATAAGCATATGAGGTAGATCCTTTTATATCTTTGTTACAGTGAAGGAAAATAAAGTGTACAGAGGTTTATACAACCTTTGCAAGTTAATGTGCTTAATGGCAATGGCAGAATTCAAATCCAAGTCGGAATGACCCCAAAGACCTTGTTAAAAACCACTACACAATAAATATTTGTAAAAATAGGAGCCTGGGAGAGATAGCATAGATTACTTAGTTTCTGAGGAGAATTTCAGGGTTAAAGATCTTACACAGGTGGAATCATTCCAAAAAATGATACAGTCCAACCAAGGTATACTCATGCCAATAATTAGCTAAATGTATATATAGGTGCAGAAGTTAGAGTTTAGGAAATCAAGGAACTAAGAGTAAAAAGGTATGGGGTTGTGAACATAATAGTTGAAATCACCAAAATCAAGGGAAAAGTCAAAAGGATAGCCAGGTGCTTTTATCATTAAGAAAGGTCAGCAGATAACAGGCTTCACAAGAGAAAAGGCTGTTGAACGATGGTTCAAAGATGGCATGGAAGGAGCAAGAACAAAAAAGAGCACACAAGGGTATGCTGCAGGATGAGGAGGATGGTCTGAAGTGGGCACAAATGTCAGGGGACAAGCCAGATAGAAGGAATAGTGGCTAAATAGAAGAAATGGTTAAGGAAAAGTTTAAAGATAAAGGGAATTAATTTTGTCTTCATTCAATAACTTTTAACTGATATTTATTGAAAGCCTATGAACTCCTATTCTAGATACAGGAAGGAAACAGTGGGGTTGGGGAGGGTGGTGACAAGCTGTTCCATGAGCAGAGTAGAAGGGTCTGGATTTGAAGTGATTAGTAACCTTTTATTTTGGTGTGGGTGAAGGGACATTGGAAGCTCCTGTGAACTCTAACTCTAGATAAATAGACCTCCACCTGAAAATATTACAATGCTAAGAGGAAGAGAATAAAGAAATCCTGAGTCAGGATCTCCACTTCTTTTCTGGTCAAGCAAGCCAATGTAATAGGCCCAAATCCTCATCTCTCCCCACTCTTACCATAAACTACTGAATACTCAAAATATGATATTTATTATCTAATATAAGAAACTAGAGGCCTGGTGCACAAAAATTCATGCACTCAGCAGAGGGGGTGGGGCAGTCCCTCAGCCTGGCCTGTGCCCTCTCACAATCCAGGACCCCTCAGGTAGGGTCCCTCGGCCTGGCCTGAGATCAGGGCCTATAGGGGTTTTCCTTCTCCCAGTTGCCACTGCTTGCCATTTGTGCAGTGCTACCACCCTCCCCTGCCACCAGTGGCCTTCCTCTATAGGTAACAGGCTGGGGTGTGATGGCTTGGCTGACCTGGGCCTCCCTCTTTCTTTGCTAGAAGGTGGGGCCAGCCCTGCAAGGGGCCATCTGTCTATCTTATGGCCCCTAACTGCTTGCCTGCATACCTGATCACTCCTAACCACTTGCCTGCCTATCTGTTCACCCCTGTTTGCTGAGGGGGTGGGGCCATCCCTGAGAGGGGCCATCTGCCTACCTGATCATCCCTAAACACTTTGCCTGCCTGCCTGCTTGCCCCTAATCGCTTGCTTAGGGGCAGGGCCAGCCAGCAAAGGGCCCTAGTATTCTGGTCTCTGGTTGTTCTGGTCATGATGCCTCTGGCCTTTTATTATATAAATAACAGACCACAAGCTATAAAATATAAGCAACATGCTAGGAAATGTTGGTTGTGTGAATATTGCTATAGAACAAACTTGGAGGAATTAATTTCTCTGCCCCCACTACTGGTTTTATCACTTCTTCCCTCCCAATTCCGTTTCATATACCCAATAAGATACCTTGTGCAGCAAAGAGAACTTAGAACTGTTTCACTTTATAGAAACAGGAATACAAATTAGTTACCTGAAAATTTGATTCGATGTGCCAGAGACTACATAAGATAGCCTCTGCTTTTAGGAGCTCAAACTGGAAGAGATAAGTAAGAATGTTTAACTCAAAAAACAGATACTTTTGAAAAATAGTTCTGCGGTATCAGCCATGTTTCTGGTCTGTCCTTAACATGACATAAACACAGTCCATAAAATCATATCTACTTAAAACCCAGTGTTGCCCTGACCTGTTTGGCTCAGTGGATAGAGCGCCAACCTGTGGACTGAAGGGTCCCAGGTTCGATTCCGGTCAAAGGCATGTACCTTGGTTGCAGGAAGTGTGCAGAAGGCAGCTGATCGATGTTTCTAATTCTCTATCCCTCTTCTTTCCCTACCTCTCTGTAAAAAATCCAATAAAACATATTTAAAAAAAAACACACAAAAAAAATTCCAGTGTTATTCTGGGCACACGTAGTTTTAAATTACAACAAAAGTAGGAGTCCACCTTACCATCATTTTTTCAAAGAGATCCAGTACTTCCTTTTCTGACAAATTCAAAGATCGTTCATCATATAATGGCTGAGGTGCTGGAAATTCACTCATCGCAACTTGAGAATCAATAGGATGTTGAATAAGATGTTTTTCTTTTTTGACAGTAGATTTTCTAAAACTTGTAATTCGGTCACGCTGCAAAGAGAAAACAACAGTAACAAATAATCCCTAAAAAAGAGATTGGAAATCATGAAAAAAAGGAACTGAGATATCCACAGGGCACTTAGTATGACATACAACATTACTGCCTTCTGACAAAATGTTATTTTAAGCAGCAAGCTCCAGTTAGAGATTGTACTGTTTTGAAACCCTGAAGTAGCTCACCAGCCTCAACGGTCCAATGGCTGAAAAGTGTTCCTTAAAAAGTAAAATTCAGTTTTCTGTCATTTCTGTTTTGCACAGGAAGTAGGTAAACAAAAAGTTCTGCATGAAAGTCCTATGGATTGTTTCAGGAAGAAATTGTCTTTGTTGGCAACTTTCAAATCAAGAGGAAAAGAGAAAGAAAATAAAAAAGCTTCCGCGCCGAGACCGGTTTGGCTCAGTGGACAGAGCGCCCCAGGTTCCATTCTGGTCGGGGGCATGTGCCTTGCTTGCGGGCATATCTCCACTGTGGGGCGTGCAGGAGGCGGCTGATCGATGTCTCTCTCTCATCGATGTTTCTGACTTTCTATCTCTCTCCCTTCCTCTCTGTAAAAAATCAATAAAATATTTTTTTTTAAAAAGAGCTTCCGATATCCAGTTCTAAGGGGACATTATAGTAATGCTTCTCTTCTTCAAGGTGCCAGAAATTGTGACAAGTATCTGTGAATACTTGCTCAGTATAGCAGTAGAGTATCATGGTTAAGAGCACAGACTCTGAAGGCAGACTACCAGAGTATGAATCTGCCTTTTTATTAGCTCAGTTCACCTGTGCAAATTAGTCTCTGTTTCCTCATCTCCAAAACAGCACAATGAGCCCTAGCTGGTTTGGCTCAGTGGATAGAGCATCGGCCTGCAGAGTGAGGGGTCCCAGGTTCGATTTCAGCCGCGGGTACATGCCTGGGTTGCGGACTCAATCCCCAGTGTGGGGGTGGGAGGGTGCAGGAGGTAGCCGATCAGTGATTCTCTCTCATCACTGATGTTTCTGTCTCTCCCTCTTTCTCCCTTCCTCTCTGAAATGAATAAAAAAAATAAAAATAAAAAGTAATATAGCACAATGACTTAACATATGTCACATAAGTAAATAATGATATTACTTACACCATAAGGTTATTGTGAGGTAAAATAAATTGATATGCCTAGTGCATTTAGCTGCTATTTACTATTGTTGTTCTTACTATTACTATTACTATTATTTCCCCTACCTTTTTTTCTGCCCTAAAAAGTAGAACCAACAAGACATCACCTTTTCCATTTACTGGAAACACAACATAAACAGAAATATCTTAATCCTACAAACACTATTATGAAGAACTTGCTATTTAATGCATATTGACTCTGAACCATTGCTTCCATGTACAATCTCTAATAATTAGCTTTCTATTTCACATAAAGTGGGTTAACGACTCCAGCTGCACATAAACAGGCCATTCTGTTTTAAACCACAAAACATTAGACATCAAAAATTAGTAAGGACCATAAAACTGAATGCAGCTCAGTTTTATTCTGGTTTCTGTTAGGAAGCACATGCACACTATCAGCTCACATTAAACAAGCAGACACATTGCAGATGCAAGGACTGTGCATCTTCACTGCCAGGTTACTGTGTCCTTATACATTACTTTAACAATACAAAAAGTGTCAAGAAGCCATTACTGCAACTTATGTAAGTTTCTGTTGACCCTCAGTAAAAAAAAAAAAAAAAAAAAAAAAAAAAGACTTTTCATATTGATTCAAAGAACACCATTTTTTATTAAAAGGTGTGCTTTGAAATAAATATGAATAGTTTTAAGCTGCTTATTTAGGATTTTAAAAATGATTTTAGTACATGGTTGCTTACAAAGTGATTATATAAATCATAGTATTCTAGAGCTGGAAGAAATTTGAAAAATCATCCAGACCAACTCTCTCATTTCACATAAAAGGTGACTCACTAAATTCATGAGTCTCTGGTTCCCATCCCAGTGTTCACATTAAGGTTCTTTTTTTTAAAAATTATCTTGAATGATATTTTCAAATTTTCTTTAAATTCTTTGAGAAAAATTAAATTGATTTAGATATGTAGTATATCTTTGAACAATTGAAGAAAAAAAATATTAAGCTATCCCAAATAAGCTGAGTAAATATCCAACAGTCAAATTTCACTAAAAGATATGGTGGACATAAAAGCATTTAAATATGCAATCAACCGTTAAATCAACATATCTCTGTTCCTGTCCCCTCATTTAATATTTACTTTTGCAGAGCTGGCTTTTCTACTGAGTAGCATTATTTACATATATATTTGATCTTCCACTATGTCCTTCATTTCTATACAGAAAACTGGCTTTTGCTTTCAGCTATATCTTGATAAGAAAATGAAGTTAATCTGCATACTTTCACATACTTAAATAACTAACAATATTTTACATTATTTGTAGATAGGTAATTTTACCAAGTAAAAAATTGGCATTGCTTGCAATACTGTTTCTTTAAAGTTTAGCTATAAAAGGGCACATTTAAATTTTAAAGCCCATAACTTTTAATAAGGTTTATTGTGATATACTCAGCTCAAAAATATTTAAGGATTTTAAATATCTGACTAACATAATGAACTTAACCTCCTTTCTATGTTACATTAATTTCTTCCAATATTAATATTACTAGTTAACATAATCACAGTCAATTTAGTTAGCTATCAAAAAAGGAAACATCTGCATTTTCCAGAGTGATATTTACAGAGATTTTTTAAAATTTGGTTAAGTATATATCAAGATGATAATATCAAAATTTTGTTGAGATTTTATATAATTATTTTATGTTAAAATTCAAATAAAGAAGTCACACTGTTGAAAATTTTTCCATTCTACTGCACTTTGTAAACATCTAAACATTCAATGTCTTACATATATCAATGCTGTAATGTCCACTCACTTTAATATAAAAGCAACATGCATAAGTAATGTAATAACATGGTACTAAAGACCACCTTACCACATCATCTGCCAAAGTTTTTATTTGAATATTCTATTAAAACCAAAAGAAAAAAAAGAAACACCTGTCATTAAGAGAAACTTGTAGACAAAACAATAATTGAATAATTCTCACTTTTATTTTATCAAGTATAACTAGTCAAAATAATCAGACATTATAAATATATTAACAAGCACATTTTTTACAAAAGGAAAAAAAACTTTTTAAAAATTATAAATGAAGGGTGGGTGGAGATTTCTATTTGTTTTTTTAATTAAATATTACTCAGATTATTACATTTGTTTCTCTTTTTTCCCCTCCATAGCTCTCCTCGACCCGGCTCCCACCCTTCCCGCTACCCTTACATCCCTCACATTGACCTCATCCATAGGTGTAAGACTTTTGTCCAGTCTCTCCCTGCATACCCCTCACCCCTTTTTCCCCTGAGAATTATCAGTCCACTCCCTTTCTCTGCTCCTGATTCTATTATAATTACCAGTTTATTCTGTTGATGAAATTTTTAATTCACTTAATTTTTAGATTCACTTGTTGATAGATAAGTATTTGTTGTTCATAATTTTTTATCTTTTACCTTTTTCTTCTTCCTCTTCTAAAAGAGTACCTTTCAGCATTTCACATAATACTGGTTTGGAGTTGATGAACTCCTTTAGCTTTTTCTTATCTGTGAAGCTCTTTATCTGCCCTTCAATTCTGAATGATAGCTTTGCTGGATAGAGTATTCTTGGTTGTAGGTTCTTGCTATTCATCACTTTGAATATTTCTTGCCACTCCCATCTGGCCTGCATCGTTTCTGTTGAGAAATCAGCTGACAATTGTATGAGTGCTCCCTTGAAGGTAATTAACTGTTCTTCTCTTGCTGCTTTCAATATTCTTTGTCTTTTGCTCTTGGTATTTTAATTATGATGTGTCTTGGTGTAGTCCTCTTTGGATTCCTTTTATACGGGGTTCTGTGTGCTTCCTGGACTTGTAAGTCTATTTCTTTCACCAGATGTGGGAAGTTTTCAGTCATTATTTCTTCAAATAGGTTTTCAGTATCTTGCTCTCTCTCTTCTTCTGGCACCCCCACAATTCTGATGTTGGTACACTTGAAGCTGTCCCAGAGGCTCCTTACATTATCTTCACATTTTGGATTCTTTTTTTCATCTTGCTTATCCAGTTGAGTGTTTTCTGATTCTTTATATTTCAAATTGTTGACTTGATTCTTGCCTTCCTCTAGTCTGTATAATATTTTTTTTATTTTAGTCAGTGTATGTTTAATTTCTAGTTGGTCCTTTTCCATCTCTAGTTGGTCCTTTTCCATCTCTAGTTAGTCCTTTTTTATCTCCTCTTGGGTCTCGCTAAATTTATCCATCTTTTCTAGGATATTCTTGAAAAACCTCATAACCGTGGTTTTGAACTCTATATCCAGTCATTTGTTTTCCTCCATTTCTTTTGTTTGTGATCTCTTCGTCTCCACATTTTCACTATGCAGGGAGAACTTTTGTGTTGGATTCAGCCTTATGATATAAGACTTGCAAAACTGCAAAAGCTTCTCTGTTGAGCTTGGGATGGGTGGAGTCTCAGGGCTTAAAGGGACCGCCTTGCCTTCCAGTCAGCCCCGCCCTTCCTGGCCCCTGAGTCTCATGTGACTGGGTAATGGCTGGAGCGGTCCCTGTGCTCGCACACTCCTGCAGTGCCTCTAGACTGCTGCCTTTCCGGCTCCCCTGCGCTCTGGGACCATATAAGTTTGGGTCCCCAGGGTGTCGCCTGAAACTGGGGTTTAGTGGAGTTAGAAGTGGTGGCAGTTGAGAGGCTCTGTCTCCCGCCCACTCGTGAAAGCCAGTGGCACAATCAGCAGTTGGTCTTCTGCACACAGTGCTGTGCGCACCACCACACTTCTGCCCTGTCGCAACTCCCCTAAATTTCCGTGCACTTCTCCCTTTTTACAGTCCAAACTCCCCCCGTATGAGTTTCAGCTGGATCTGGGGTTTAGTGCCACAGGATAATGGATTCAATGCAGTTGTGAGTCTCCATCTCCCTCCCGCCAGAGAAAGCCAGCCAGGTACTCTGGCACCCACTCTCTCCACACGTGCATCTCTGTACCTCAGCTTTTTGCAGCTCCTCTGGTTCTCCGAGATCCCCTCTCTTTCCTTCTAGTTGTAGAACTTCCACTCAGCCAGCTTTCCTGTGGCTCTGGATGATGTCCGTTCTGTCTTTTAGTTGTAGTTTTGAAATTGTTGTGTGAGGCAGCAGTGTAGGTGTTTACCTATGCCGCCATCTTGGATTCTCTCCCGAAGTCACATTTGGAACAGACATCATGGCCACAGTGCTCAAACATAAGAAAAGATATAGCGAAGTCCTAAGCCTCTTTTAAGTTTTTTTCAAAGTTTTAGAATGATCATGTTTTTACAATAAATTTAAAAATATATAAATAAGAAAAATTTCACATTTAATAGTAATGAAATAGAACACAATAGCTCAGTCTAGAACTCTGTTATATCTGATGGGTATTTAAAGGACACCTTTATAAATAGTCTAGATAAAACTGAACTAAGTGATTTTTTTAATATATGCCCATTTCTCAAAAACTCCAACATTTTTTTTGGATGTGGCTTTCTACTTCTAATGCTGAGAATCATTGGAAATGGTGTATTCTAGTTAATAAAATACAGTGGTTAATAAAAACTACTACATAACATAAATGGGCACCATGATTTGAAGAATCAGAATACAGTAATACTAAAGTAATAAAGCAATACTAAAGTAAGCAAAGTAACATCTAATAATTCAGTAATCTTCATAATTCAGAAGATACTTGAAGGTCTTATTATAACACTAGTGACCTGGTGCACAAAATTCATGCACATTAAAAGGGAATTAGAGGAAATACTTTAATATTGCTATTTGCCCTTTCTCTATAATAGAAATGTCAGAGATGAAAAATAATTAGTAAAATGTATATGAAAATCTTCCTCCTGTCAGTGTCTGGGGCATGCCATGGGAACCAGAGTCAAGTTTCTGCCCATCCACGTGCACCTCAAAATTGCACAAGACACAGACCTGGTCGCCCCCACCTGGATGGCCCCACCCCCATTGAGTAAGATCCAGACCCAGACAGCTCCCCCACATCAAGCCTGCCAGGTGGGGGGCAGAGCTTCAGGTCCCTGCTGATTGCTCATTAAGGCTTGTTAAGGGAACTCGGCCTCAGCTGTGAGCACAGCCATCTTCTGTTACGGAATCTCCCCTGTGGGTGCAGTCATTTTTGTTATGGTGTGATGGTCAACTTGCATATTCCCTCTTTATTAAATAGGATACAATTAGCATGAAGGGCAGTTATTATATTATAAATATTTTGAACTGCCAATCAAGTGACAAGATTAGGGAAGAACATATTTTGTTTAAATTGCATGTTATGAATTCAAATGAACCCTTCTGCTACATCATGTACATTTATTTCCTACAACATAAACTAATGATATACATCAACTTGGTCATGCATGCTCATATCCCTTTTTACTGAGCAAAATATGGTCTTCTCACTGATGGGGAGAAGTCCATTATGAGTTTTAAGGAAGTAAGAAGTATTTGGTCTCAGGATCTCATGAAATTGTCTTCAAATAGCACCAACCAAATGCTGTAAAGATCACCCTCTTCTCGATCAGCTGGGACAAATACATTATTATCTGCACATTTCATTTTCTACTCTTAATCCATTGATTCCCTCAGGGATCTACATTTCTACATCTTTATACAATGCCTTCACCTGCTGACACAAACCCCAATCAATCTTTATTGCCTGTAGAAAATAAAAGAGGGGGGATTTGTTATATCAGAAAGGAATCTATTTTAAGAGACCTCCCTAGGACTATCTCCAGCTGGTATTTTCTCTTTAATTTTCCCTGTGGATTACCGGAAACTGTTTTATGCACAATGACAAGCTTCATGATCTCCTGTAATGTACAACCAAAGTGTAAAATGTCAAAGCCTCAAAAGAGCCTCAAATACCCTTTACCATCTGGATATGTGCCTGTCCACCTGTGTTATTATTAGACAGATTAAACAGTTCTTCAAGCAACACTTGCTTTTCTTCTCTTCCCATCCTGTGGGATTATAAACTCAAGACTAGAAACTAGATCTATATCTTCAAAGATAGAATGTAAATTAGAAGAAAATATAATTTTATTTAGTCAAATTCTCTATGGCAAAGTACACATATGTGTGGACTGCTTTAAATCTATATATCAGTTTTGAATATAATGTTGACAGTTTATTAGGAGGACAGAAACAAGAAAAAAAAGTAATGCTAGCAACATTATCACCTTGTCTATGGGAAGAAACTTTTTTTCTATTTTTTAAGTAAACATATTTTTGTTCATATTAAATCACACATTATAGAGTTACAGACTATTAAAGTCAGATGGAATTTGAGAGCATCTAGTCAAAACCTCTCATTTTGCAAATGACAAAACAGAGCAGCAAACTGCGGCACGGCTCTCAAGCGCAGTTTGCCAACCACTGGCCTAGAGCATTGCTTGGCAAAGGCACACTAAAAATTATGACTGTCATAGTCAATGGCTTCTAATACAAGATAAAGACTAATAGTCTTAATATGGCATTAAAAGTCCTGTATTGCTCAGCCCTCGTTCTATTTCTTCTACTTCTCTTTGTTCATGATCCATATACTACAGTAAACAAAATGGAAATCCTTTTCCCAAATGCATGGCCCAGTACATCCTGATTGTGCATTCACTATTCCCTGTACCTGAAATGCCCATATAGCTAGATAAATTTCTATTTCTAGAGCTACTCTTGAGTTTAATGTTTGATTATTTATAAACCAACAGTCAAAAATAATACTAGAGAAGGGTTATGCTTTTCTAGTGTTTTCTTAAAGTTGCTTTTAAACAGATATCTTCAGGAATGACAGAGCATGCAAAGGCACATAGGAAATTATAGTCATGTAAAAAATTACTGCAATTAACTTGTGATAAAGAACCATAACGAAAAACACTCTGCTTGTGATTTCTTGATTTATAAGTTTCATTCAACTACAGAGTGTATATCTTGTATAACTATGCACATTTGGCTAATATGGATATTTTCTCATAGATTTCCCTCATGTAAAAATCTACTTTCATAAATATCTTCTTGATGCTATTATTTAGAACTCTTCTTTATAACTGTTCAGAAAAAAAAGAAATAAATGTGGTCTATTGAAAAGGAAAATCTTTAAGCAGATTTGAAGAGTTTCAGATTCAAAAGGGACAAATTTTGGCCATTATATATGAAAAAATACACTGAAATTATTGTATCAGTTACAATTAAATTATCTAAAATAGAAAATAAATTATTTCTGCCACACAATTTCCTTTCTATAGCAGTCAAAAAAGAAAGGTACACCCTGACCAGTTGGCTCTATTGGTTGGAGCATCATCCCCTACACAAGAGGTTGCAGGTTTGAGTCCTAATCCAGGTACATACAGGAGGTAGCTGATGGATGTTTCCCTCTCATATCAATGTCTCTCTGTCTCTGTCTCTGTCTCTGTCCGTACTATGGTTGTGGGCACATCCCCAGTAGGAGGTGTGCAGGAGGCAGCTGATTGATGTTTCTCTCTCATTGATGTTTCTAACTATCCCTCTCCCTTTCTAGCTGTAAAAAAATCAGTAAGAATATATTTTGAAAATATAAAATAAAAACACTGATTAAAATCATTTTAGTAAGTTTTTATTGCACAAATCTAATGATAATGGTCATTAAGATGAGGGCATATTCCACCAATAAGTATAGTGACCATATATTTTCATTAAACTTAACTCTGAAAAAGCAGTAAGCCTGTGCATTAGTAAAGCAATCAGAATTTATTAAACTTCATTTATAACCAGTTATATTAAATATAACGTAGTACAATATTATGTGAGTATTGCATAATTATGAAAGCATCACTCCAAAGTCTAAACCCCTTAAAAATAGGAGAAATGGCTGATTTACTTATAAACTCTAATGCTGAAGTTCTGATTGAAATGCAAGAGTCATTATTGCAAGAAAATTACGTTTTAATTTTCTCAATCAGGCGGAAATTAACAAAAACAGCAAGATGTAAAGATGCAACTCTTTATGGCTAATGTTACATGGTAATATAATGTTTTATAAACATCACACAATTACTCTAGTAACACAGAAATTAGACAACTAAATTGCATATAATTCAAAAATCTCACCACCAACTTTTAGAGAAAATGTTAGCCAACACAATAAAAAAGAAGGGTCAATTTTTTACCCACTTTAAATTTCTTTACTCTCTAAGAAGGACAGGGCAATATGATACAGAAAACCATGTTCAAGAACAAATATCTGAGCATCTACTATGCATCTGAGCACTAAGAATACAATCATAAACAAAATAAATATGTGCTCTTCCTTCATGGAGGTTGCAGTTTACTTGACCATAAAATGAATGAAAGAACAAATCACAATAGAGAAATTCTGAGAGCTCTGATAGGATAATACCCTAACACAACTTCCATATAATTTCCATGTTAGAAGGGCCCTTAAGTAAGGCCACCCACATCAACCACTGATGCAGGGTTTGATTTCTAGACAACATGCCTGGCCCAATACCCATTCAGATCAGCAACAGTAACAGAAGGAAGTAGTTATTCTTCAGTGGCCTGCCTTCCAACTTTTCAGATCTGTATAAACCCTGAACTTCATAAGCCAGTAAAACCAATCAAGCCGTTTAATCCCCTAGTAATCAAGCCAAACATTCTGTTCAGACATTCAACTACTTTATTATAAGGATTTTTTTTAGTTGAGTACCTTTCAGTTGTGTTTATTTTACCAACAGAGTTATATATATTCTGATTTTTAGAAATAAGATCAATATAGAAGTTTGATTCTAAGAAGACAAGAGGAAAACAAATTTTGGCTTACAAAATCACTGAACTATTACTGCCTGTATTTAAAATTACTCCAAAACATTCTTTCATCTCCTTTATAACAGTGAAGATCATTTTTAGGCACCCACATTAGTCTTAGGCATTGTTGTCTTCCATCATCATAGCACAGATGACAGAAGATAGATCAATGAGCAGTGTGCTAGGCACTGGATTTAAAGAGGCATGGTCCCATCCCCAGAAGGCAAAACCTAATAGTTGAGAAGATGTGGTTACAGGCATTGTGCTCCTATTCTCCACTTTACTATGCTGCTATTAGTATTTAAACCTGTTCATTTTATTACTTTAACAAAGCAATATTTTTATATTTTTGTAACTATAAAGACATCATTTCAAAAGTACTGTCAAGTCAAAGCCTCAAATTTTAACCCACCACAGATTTTAGCTATTACAAATCAAAATTCTTTCCACCATTTTTATGACAAGAAAAAAAATGCCTTTTAGGATTTTCTTCTCAAGATGCTCTTTCAATTAATAACACACAAAATCTGTATCTATCAGAAATCAAGTATGACATCATCGTATAGGGCTTCAGTTTTCTTCCTGACTCAAAGGACCATGTCATTGCGCTGGATAAATTTCATAAATCTGTCATAACAAGCTATGCTAAATCTTAAATTAATTGTCTCAACATGAACTTCAATCTTGAACTTCCAAGACAGTTGACTATAATTTAGGACTCCAGCAGTCTCTCCTCGTAACACGCATGCTCAATTTCAGGACTAAAGGCCGAGCAATCAGGAAATGTATGTTTGCCGCTGAGGTCTTAAAAAAAGTTAACGCTAATGAATTGGAGGAAGTCACTTAGTACTGAATTAATCAGAAACAACTGCAAGAATCATCCAGGCGTTTAAGAGTAGTAACTTCTTCTGCAGGTATAGAAATCATGTTTATTTGCTTTGTAATAAACCATTTCAAATGGGGAAATTGTTTGGACATGGAAGTTCTTTCTTAGACTATAAAAACAATAGGAATGGAAACAAAGCTACCTTTATACAAATACAAATGTTTCAAAACCCAGCCCAGTACCTTGTACACAACAGATGCTCTTACATCGATAAGTTAAGCCAAGTGGGGCTCAATATTTAACAAATAAATGTGTACCTTCTGTTTTAATAAAAGACAAATGCCTCAACTAAATATTAATATGTTTGAATATCCATTATATGCCCAGCACTTTATGGTACATAGATGCTTAAGAAAGGATTCTGCAATGTAACTGCAATAACGTAAAAGGAATCTTCCATTGAACTGGGGAATGAAAACTAACCATATAAAAACAAATAATTAAATGCTCAACTATGAGATTCTGAAGTATGTAGGTATATAGCTCCTCCCTAGGCCCTGTCACATGACCTGTCTTAATATTTTCACAACACTGACCACTATCTGAAATTATCTTGTTCACTTATTTACTTGTGTTATAATTTTAAGAAAACAAGTTCCCTAACTGCAAAGATCTTAATTTCCCTGTCTTACTCATTTTTGGATTTCTAACACTTAGAACAGTAGCTGTTACTTAATAGCTGCTGCTCAAATATTTAGTGAAGAAATTAATTTAGGTATCAGAGAAGAAACAGATAAATGTAGCTTCATTAAGGAAATATAATAAAGAATTGTACCCCAATTGTTGGGTGGAATTTGAATAGAGAGGAAGAGAAGGAAATAGGACAGAAGGAACAGCATTAATATTTTACTTTAGGGAAATAACCTTATGAAACAAAGTGTTCAAGTTGAAGGGTATTCAATTTGAATATGTAGGTCAGAGGCGGTTTAGGGGCAGTCTTGAAAAGCAGGAGTAGAGTAGACTCAGGCTGACAACCATTGGTGGTCCTTATGATTTCCTGATCCAGAGACAAACATGGAGAAGGTGGTATTTTCGAAAGATGACTTCAGGTGGCACAGGTCCAAATCTCTTCCCTGAAACCTTTGAAGCCCAATGTGTTTTGGAATTCAGAGAGTTCCATATTTTGGAAAGGAATATGGTACAGATACTATGTGTTACAAAATATACACAGCAAGATCTGGGGTATCACACTAAATCAAATGCATTCAAGGTTAGCAGTAAAATATGAATATTCCACAAAACAGGATAAATAAAGACCAAATTCAGCCTCAAGACAGGTCAGGTTTTGTGGCAAAGTGCTGAAAGTCTGTATTCAGAGCTTTCAGATTTTAGAATTTCAGAGAAGGGTTGTAGGCTGTAATATTCAGGATAGATGGCAGAAGGAATCTAAAGATTAAAAGGCCACTTATAGAGATCAGCAATGTGGTCAATTCTACCTAAATACTAGCTACCATTTTCTGAGCATTTATTATGTGCAGGCACCATGCTAAGAGTTTCACATGCAGTGCCTCAGTTAAATCCTCACAGCAATCCTGTGATATAGGAATTTGCTGTCATTAAGTCATTTGTTTCAAGTCACAAAGTTAATAAATTGGACAGTTGGGATTAACATTTACATTAGGATTAGCATTTTAATCTGAGTAGAATCCAAACTCTATAACCTCCATCCACATTCTGAACTCTGCAAAAAAGTCTTCATCAGTATAAGAATATCAATTAGAGCTCAAGATCTTTTTCAACCTTGGCCTTTCCATTCTGTGTACTAAAACTTGCTCTGCTTATAGCTCTCAGCCCATGGCCCCCTCCCTCTTCACCAGGCCATTTCCTACTCAGTCTTTCTGATATCAGCTGAGGTTACAATTGGTCCTGTTATCACCTTATGGTTCCTGACTTCCCTTTTTGTAACACATCTTGGTTATCAAACTACAGTTCCTTATCAGTATCCTCTTCCTTGCTACACTGTCAACTCAGTGTTGTTAAGTACTAGGTCTCTCTTGGTCCCAAAGGTGTCCTTAGTTTCTTATAGTTTGTAGCACATGTTTAGCATTCAAAGCTTTCATGACTTGCTGAATTGAGAGGGGCGTTTGGGAAAGAGGAGAGAGAGATCCAGTTGTAAGTTGATAAGAGCTTAGACTAGGATGGTAGCAATAAAAACAGAGAAGGCAGTTACTATATATAATTTTGTTTAAAATTACACTTGTTATTGAAGTAATGTACCCAGACATAGGATTGTTGTTTGTATTAAATAGAGTAATTTAATATCTGTGGTTGTGATTATCATCTTTATAACACACAAATAACCTCTAAATGGCTATGATTATCATTCTGGAGACACGTGGCAAATCATTGTGAGGTGATGTAGCTACTTCAAGTAGCTTTTATAAATAACCACATCATTTAGTTTTCTGATGTAGCTGCAAAATTAATCTGACAAAACAAAATGATTCACTCCTTTAAAGATTCAAGAATATGAATCGCCTAAACCAGAAAATTATACCTGAGTTGTGAATAAGGTGTTATTATAACATACTTTTGAAGGGAAAAGATACATAAACCAACCAATAATTTAATTTCACTATTAGTACTTTTAACTACTATTCTTGAATTTGCAGATAATTTCCAATTCAGGAACAGATTGTGGTCTAAAAGTTCATTTGTATGGCAATCATTTAGCTGCTGGAACATGTTTTCAAACATGCAACTAATAAAAGTGGTTTCCAAAGTGAAAGTAGATAACCCTCTCCCCATGGAAAACAAACACTGCTTATTTAAACTCACAACAAGAACTTTTTAAATAACTAAATATTATAACAAATATTTAACACTTAAAAACTTAAGCAAAACATGACTGATATAAAATTTCAGAAAACTTAAAAAGGATCTTTGATAGAATTTAGGATTAAGAAAAAAAATATTTTAACCTTCATTTTCCCCTCACTGGCTTAAAAG
This sequence comes from Lasiurus cinereus, assembly GCA_011751065.1. NCBI lineage: Eukaryota > Metazoa > Chordata > Mammalia > Chiroptera > Vespertilionidae > Lasiurus > Lasiurus cinereus. The sequence continues at coordinate 7,012,873 of JAAGEH010000037.1, forward strand.
CGTATGCTGAGCAGTGGTAACCAGATTTTTAGACAACAAATCTCCTATATATGAATATATAGATCATACTTGGCATAAAGACAAAAAAATATGAAGGGGCTAGCAACCTCTTTTGTAATTCTTTGACTTTGCTGACACCAGTAAAGGTGGCTGACCAGCAAAATCAATAACCATATCCAAAACTATTATCATGGGGTTTCCCCAAAACCAATAAGAGATATACACATATCTCTGCATATCATAAACTGGCCAGTAACACTCAGACTATGTATGGCAGGTGCTCTTTGATAAAACAAGTCTCAAATGTTTTATCTACATTTGAGAACTTCTGAGCTTATTTCAATAGCAATTTGGCCAAATTTCTATTTTCCTCACTGTGGAGTAATTTGGTTTTATAACAGTTTAGCCAATTAAGGATTAGAAAGTTTGAAAAATGTTACTATGCAACTGACAGAAAAATGTATAATCAGTAGATCATTGAAATACAAATATAGATGTGCTTAAACATTTATAAGAATTTATCTTACTGTGCTGTCATGAGTTCTAGCTCCAAATTAATGAGCCAGCACCAGAATCATAGCCAGGTTTTTTTTACAATATTCCTAAATTGAGTTCTCTTCAAGCACCATTCTATTTGCTAATAATAGTCTACTTATTTCAAACAAAATTACTTATTTAATGGCCATAATCAATATTATGAAGCTTGGACACACATAGGGCCTTTATAGCCTCGATCAACTCATGGACTCAGTACTATCACTATACAGTACTTTGCTATAGAGACAATGTTCTCAACAATGGTTGAATTTCCAAATCAGCTTACAAACTCTAATCTATATCGCAACTTCAGAACAGCACTAGCAGTACTATTCCAACTGCATCCTCCTTGGAAACACTTTCTGTAGAAAATACACATTTGAACTCAGGAGGTCAGAAACTGGGAAGGCTGGTGACACTAGCAGTGGTACATAAGGAAACACAGAAGAGAAACAACAGGTCTCATATTTCAGTACAAGGGTTCAAAACTAACACAGGAGGAGATCAAGTTCCTGCAGTGTGTTAACTGGGCGAATTGAAAATAATTTACCCCTTCCATTAAAAAAAATTGTCATGGGATCTAAATCTCTTCATAAATACTGCCTCTACTACTTATGTTATCAGAGAACTTGGGGTATCCCTTGCCCCACTGGGTGCTGCGGATGAAGACCTTACAATATCTTCAGAAAAAGAATTTTATGAGACTCGCACAAGAGGATGAGTGGTTTTTATTTGCATGTTATTATATCCCTGGGTTTCCAAGGCCCATTTCCTACAGTGAATTTGTTCAAGAGTTTTAGTACAACAAAGAGCAAAAAATTGTTTAATAATAAATATTTTTAAAAAGTTTTAGTATAAGCTTGATCTACCAAGTTGAAAATCTTTCCATTTTCAGATATCTATTGAGTTCTAAATATCTCAAATTTCATGAACTATACGCAAGCACCTTTCTATTTGAGTTTTTAAACAGTGACCATTTATTTTAGGAATGTACTAGAATGACCTCTTCCTCTCTAGTAATACCATAATAAAATATGCTAAGAGAGGCATTTTCGTTCACATGAAATGCAGAAATGAAATTTTATGTAGGTCCAAAGCTGCAACCAGTGACTTAACATGAACATATAACCAATGGGATGACAAAGTTTTTTAAAACTTAAAATGTAATAACACCTGAAACTAATGCAAAATAATGTTGAATGCAAAGTGTAAAAAAAAAAAAAGTGCCCATGACAGGGGACAAATCCATGAAATTCATTTTCTTCTTACCTTTTGTTAATTGCAAAATAAAGATATTTCCAAGAGTTTTTAAAAAAAGTAATGAAGTATGGACGCACATAGGGCCTTTATAGCTTTGATCAACTCATGGACTCAGTACTGTTACTCTCCTTTGCTTTGCTACAGAGACAATGTTCTCAATGAGCAGTAGCCAACAAGGTTGAATGTTTTCCTCAGAGTATGCTTTACAGAATCTGGGAACACCACAAAAGTGGCTTTTTTTCTTTTTTAATTCCCAGTGGGTATCTTGATGTCCCTCTTAGTTCAAATCCTGATTATACCATTTATCATCATATATAATTTCCCACTGGAGAGTATGAATTTCCTGAGGTAGGGACTGTGTCTTAAATAGTTTTGGATATGGTTATAGATGCATAAAAGATAGCCTCTGTATATTGGCCCTATGTTATTTATTTCTTCATAATAGCTAAGACACATTAAAAGCCTACAGATGCCAAACTCTAGTTTTTACACATTCAATGGTTTGAAATATAGCTCAAGTAAGCACATGAAGAGCCAACCTACTCTGCATACAATGTAAAACTCTAACATCGGCCAGCCAAACAAAAAATAAGTGCAACAGCTACAAAAGATCCCAACAGCTACTGCCCTTTGGAACTCTCTGACCCAAAGACCCTCCATTGTGCTGCTGGGTGACATCTAGACATATACAGGGTGGGGCAAAAATAAGTGCACAATTATAAGTACATAAAAGTTTACTCTTGTATTATTTTTTAATTATTGTATTATTTTCCATATGAACAATTATAAACCTATGTTTGCTCCGCCCATTATGTCCCTCAGGAGTTCCCCTGCCCTCCTCCCCTCTGGATAGTGCCCACCCTCCCCCGCCCTCACACATACAGGATACTGTTGTCTCTGGAAGGACTCAAGCTATGAGAGACTTCCCCCACATGCAATCTGTTAAAGCATCACTCAAATAAAGCTCATTGCATACTACTATCATCTCCTCATCATCTTTTTCCTTTGATCAGCCCCAAAGTCCCTCAAACTTACTAACTATACAATACCTTGCTAATGGCCCTTGGAGCAACCATACATTTATTGAATGAATTACTGGAAGTTGGTAATTTCTAAATTTAAACAGGATCTCTATCAGGTGTGATATGAGCCCTTCCTATCACTAGAGCTGTGCATCACAAAGAACCTGCAAGACAGAACATCGGTGGACACAAAGTTGAAATGGTAAGAGAGGAGAAGGAATAGATAACCATAATATGGATGCCAACAACGAAAGTATAATTTATTGAAGGTTTGCTACATTCTTAGTACCATACAAAGCCCTTTTAAATATATTTTAAGATTTAATTTATGCAACAACACTTGAAGTGTATTCTATTACTTATCTCCAGTCTACAAATAAGGAACCTGAGGCTCAAAGATATAATGTAACTTAATCATGGCCCATAGTTGTTAAAAGATAGAAGCAAGATGCCCTGGTCCGTGTGCTAAGTGGTTAGAGTGTTGGTCCATACACCAAAGGGTCTAAAGTTCTATTCTCGGTTAAGGGCACAAACCTGGGCTGCAGGTTTGATCCCTGGCCCCAGTCGGGGTGAGTGCAGCAGGCAATCAATCAATGTGTCTCTCTCACATGGATCTCGATATCCCCTCCCTCCCTCTTTCTCTCTCTCTTTCTCTCTTGTGAGAGCTTCTTGCTCTCTTGTTCTTGCTCCCCCTCCCATCTCCCTCCCTTCCACTCTCTCTAAAAGTCAATGGGAAAATAATCTCTGGTGAGGATTAACAACAACAAAAAGATTGAAGTAAAATAATCCAGGTTTGTTATTCTCCAAAGCCAACAATATTCTGTATCAAAGAAGTAAGAGTAACCAAGAACTCAATGACATTTCAAGAAATATCAGCAGTTCAAAAACAAACAAACAAACAAACAAACAAACAAAAAACACCCAGGGCTGATTTTAGGAAAGAGATTATAATAGGCATTTAGGGATACTATAGCTAATTCAGCTAGAGGGAAAGGGGGTGAAGTTAGAAAGTAGGTAAAAAAAAACAATAATAATATAGGAGAACTTTAAAACCAAGAAAATAAATCTAGAGAAAAACCCAGATTAGCAAAGAATTAACATCACCCTAAAAAAGTGAAATTAACAGTTAACCTTCCAAACACAGTCATAACATTTACCTAAATATAGTATAAAAAATATCCAAAAGGGGGACATCTGTAATATTTTCAACAAGTTAAAAATAAATAAATATCTGTAATCTCTATGGTTTCCATTAACCATCCAGACAAGCTGATCAGATTTACCCGCATCCCTACCTATGAGGCTGATAAAAAGTCTGTGTGTTAGGAGGTGGTGTGAGGGAGGAATCTTTAAGGAAGAAATTATTATACATACACACCTGGAACCTAAATATTCAGCAGCTGTGAGGGTTTGTTTGGAAAGTAATCTCCCACCACCCTTCTTACCCTAGTTGATGGGTTACTAATTAGGCACAATAATAAAATAAAAGGAAATAGAAAGTTTATTTTATTTTATATTTAATTTAAATTCTTTATTGTTTAAAAGTATTACATAAGTCTCCTTTTTCCCCCACTGACCTCTTCCTGGCTGCCCCCACCCTCCAGCACATGCTCTCACCTGCCCCCCACATCTGTGTCTGTCCAACCTATGAGGGAATGCAGGGAATAAGGGAGTAAGAGATCAACCAAAGGACTTGTATGCATGCATATGAGAAAGTTTATTTTAAAATTAATGTTTAAATACATTTGAACTATAAAATTTAATCTGAATTAAAACACACACACACACACACACACACACACACAAATTAGAAACGAAAGAGTTGTCTGTGTCTCTTGTCTCTTTTCCTCTTCTAGGATATATAGCTTCAAATTCTATCTCCTAATCAAATCACCACAATTTATAGAGCAACATTTATATCCTGAGCCTATTACTACTCCAGAGAGACAGCAACAAGTCCAAGAAATACCATGGAGAGAGGAAGGGAGGACTGGAGGGAGGAAGAGAGGGAGAAAGGAAGACAGAGGGAGAAAGGAAGAGAGAAGGAAAGGGGCAAGGAGGGAGAGGAAGGAAATAAATTGAATAATAATCTCTCAACTTGACAAATTGTAGAGGTGGATACCTAATAAGGAATGGTGTTAAATAATGGTTTGTATACTAAAAAAAAGAGGGGGGAGGAACAACAATAAAACTAGACCTAAAGAGAGATCATCATTACTATTAGTCTACTAATTAAGTGTCACTAAGCAACTACTATATGCCAGGAACTGTTCTTAGTGCTTTGGTTTAATTAATTAAACCACACAACAAACCTGTCATGTAGTTATTATTATTCCCATGTTACTGATTAGAAAACTGAGGCCCACAGAGGTTAAACAGAACTATTTTATAATATCTTCTGATCTGTATGCAGTACCACCATACCTACTAATACAACATCTTCACAAAGTAATTAGCAAACATAGATAGGACTGTGGTATGGAGTGATTGATTCATCATAGTGCAGATGGAGGCATCACAACATATTCAATAGTTCCCCTGTGTAAACCCAAAGAAAGTTTTTCAGCTGACATCTCAGATCATTTGCATAGTTTACTTTCAGAATTCAAGCAAGAGCACAAAGGTCATGTGCCTTCCAGATCACTCACAAGACCTTAGCTTGTATGACTTAGCTTGGGTATAAAAGCTATTATTTTCTGACACCAATAACACAGACCTTTTCAGGCGTTCATTAGTCAGCACTTGACTGACCAACTGTAAAATACAAAATATTCAGTAAGCATCGAAATGCACTCGTGAACATATATATACTGGAGGATTCCCTGTGGTACTTGCATTTTAAAAATATAAAACAAAAACATTATGCAATAAATGTTTATGACCTCTGTAAGATGAATCCTATTTGAATTTGAATTAAAAATGTTTATTCTCTTTATTTAAATTACATGAAAAACTGAGGTATTCCCATCTTACATAATAAATCCTACAATAAAGATTAAAAACCTTCCCAGCTTCTACTTTCACCTACCTAAGTTTAGCTCTAGTAACATAAACAAGTGAGTATATTAACTTAATTCCTCAAAGACTTGTGACTTAAACATAAGCTTTGGTGACAGCCAGCAATGAATTCATTCTTTCTAACCTAGCTTTGTCAAACAGAAGCTTCCCTTGAATTCCAGAAAGAATGTAGAACCACAGACTTAACATTCTTACTAAATGGAGTCAGGAGGGGGGAAAACGGTACAAACTAAGGGTCATGTGTATAATATGCTACTAGTCTCTACATTCAATATATTTTAACTAAATCATAGTGTACAGTTTCAAAAGGTAAGGTTAGGGGAGTCTGGAACTGAAAACAAATCAGAAAAGATTACTTCAGAATTATCCACTTATGGCTGAGTGGTTTGTTTCAAGTCCTCTAGAAGTACATTTATCACCAATAAAATCTGTCAAATTGATGGGAAGTTTTCTGCCAAAAACAGTGTTGATGTAACCATACAGCACAAACATTAACATTTGTTCTTAGTGAATAGTGACTTGGGTTTTCTTCTGCCTTCCCTTCTCCCTGCCAGTATGACCAACAAGAATGTTCCAGCTTAAAGAATATGTGAGGTTATACTAATTAAATAATCCCTAAATTATATTATGTATTTAAAATATTCTAAAAAGGCTTTATCTGAATTTTTACAATAATCATGGAAGAAGATAAATATCTTAAACACTGTATGACAAGGCAAAACCTAGATGGGTGCTTACTGAAGAGAGCCTAACTGAAAAGTATGCTCTAAAACTTTTAAAGTGTAAGTGATAAACAATAAGGTTCTCATTAACACTAAAATCCTGTTTCTGTGCTATATTTCTAGTAAAAATATATGTGCTTGAGCTGGAGACTTTGATAGTTGAAGTAAAAAGGACTGGCCCAGCTGGTATAGCTCAGAGGTTGAGTTTCCACCCAGGAACCAAGAGGATGCCAGCTTGATTCTCAATCAGGGCACCACATGCCCAGGTTTCGGGCTTGATCCCTGGTGGGGGCCTTGTAGGAGGCAGCTGATGGATAATGTTCCTCCTTCATCGATGTTTCTATCTCTCAACCCCTCTCTCTTCCTCTCTTTCTAAAAAGAAAAAATAAATCAATAAAAACATCTTTTTAAAATAATTTTTAAAAAAAGAATCTCAGTTTAAAGAAAAAGGATTAAATTTTGACCAAGGCTGGAAAGGGCATTATAATAAAAAAACAGAAAGAAATAGATGTATCACATGACCAGGAGGAGAAGAGTTAAGATAAAAAAATGTTTGGAAATTGTGAGGAGCTATATGTACACAATATTTATGAGCTAACCAAGTTCAGGAAAGGAAGGAATTGCCAAAAAATTATTGACTAAAATAAAGGGAGACTGGCAGATTGAGGTTAAAATAATTGTTAAGTGGGCAATTTTTACCTAAATTCAAGAGATTATACCTGGAAACTAAATTTAAAAGTTGCAAGGTGTTAGTTAACATTCAGCCAATATTGACCAGGTGCTAGGGTAGAGGAGGGGGGGAAGAGTTAGCAAATGAGAACCATGACAATCTCACTTCAATCAGCCATGTCACACCAGATTTGTCCTTTTTTAAAATATGTCTAAGCTAAGCCTTCCACTTGTACCCATATTTACCATACAGCCCAAACCAAACAGAGAAAAAAATATTTGAAAGAATGGTTTTCAAGACACTGGACAACAGGCTACAAAGTCCAGTGATCACTGAAACATGGTAAATCGACGAGGCAAGCTCTCTGGTTGTCCTCACACTTCCTTGAAAGAGTGTCCAGGTGGCTGCTCTGGGAGAGGACCCAGGCAGAGCTCTGCAGCCTGCTGGAGTTGAGGAGTTGAGGATCTGAGACCAGGCTGTGGGAGTTCATAACGCACAGTGCCAGAAAAGAGAAAGCTACCCATAGAGAGAACTCTGGAGACTTATGGCGGTCCAAACTGTAAATTCAGCAGAGTGCTCATTGGCACATGTCTGTAAAGAAACTACCTGAGGATGGGGAAGAAAGAACCTTCCAAGAGGCTTAGAGAGAGGACACTGCCTGGTACTCATACAGAGATGAGAATATAACCTGTTTCTACCAGCTAAACTGGAAAACATTATAATCAATAAGGCTTTTGATAGAGCTCTCAGAAGATTATTGCCTTGGTGGTAAGGAGATGATATGTCTTAGACTAAACCTTGCTCTAATCTTGCCAAACAAATCTAAAAAGCAAGACCCAAAAGGATCAACCAGAATTGTATCCTAGAACAATGCTCAACACTAATTACAGCACTACAAAAAATACCTGCCACCCAACAAGGTCAAATTCACAAAATCTGGCATCCAATCAAAGATCATTAGGCATATAAAAAAGCAGGAATATATGATACTTAATGAAAAGAAAACCAATCAATCAAAACTGATTCAGAACTGACTCAGATTGTTAAAATTATCAGGCAAAGGCATTAAAGTCATTCTTTACTTGTATTACACATAATTAAAAAATGAAGTAGAGATATGCCAGATACAAAAAGGCCCAAATTGAACTTCTGGAAATAAAAAAATTATAATATACTAGAGGCTTGGTGCATGAAATTAGTGCATGGGGGAGGTCCCTTCAGCCCATCCTGTACCCTCTTCAATCTGGGACCCACAGATATCGGGCCTAAACTGGCAGTATGACATCCCTCTCACAATCCAGGACCACTGGCTCCTAACTGCTGACCTGCCTGCTTGCCTGATCGCCCCTAACTGCCATCCCTGCTGGCCTGATCACCCTTAACTGCCCCCCCACCAGCCTGGTCACCCCCAACTGCTCCCCTCCCCTGCTGGTCTAGTAACCCCTCACTGCCCCCATCTTCCAGACTGGTCATCCCTCACTGTCCCCCCTGCCAGCCTGGTCACCCCATGCAGCCTGTTCGGTCATCCATTCAGTTGCGATAGTTGCTTAGGCTTTTATATACAGTGGTACCTCAAGATACGAGTTTAATTCATTCCGTAACCTTGAGGCGTGGGAAACTATGAGAAGCTCGAGTCGCAATAAACTGGTGGGTCGTGTGCAGCCGGCCGATCCGCACGATTACTCCTATCTCAAATGTTGCTCGTATTTCAAAGCAAAAATCGCTCGCTCAACGGCTCGTATCTCAAAAATCTCGTATGTTAGGGCACTTGTATCTCGAGGTACCACTGTATATAGACTAGTGTCCTGGTGCACGAATTCATGCATATTGAAAAGAAATTAATTAGAAGAAATATTTTAATATCACTATTCAGAGATCATAATAATCTGGCCACTCAGTGTATATCAGTGCAACCACCATGGAAAACAGTGCGGAGTTAAAAATGTAACTGCCTTATGACCCGGTGATTCAACTTCTGAGTATATATCCAAAGAAACCCAAAACACTTATTCAAAAGAATATATACACTCCAATGTTCACTGCAGCATTATTTACAATAGCTAAGATTTGGAAACAGTCCAAGTGCCCATCCATACTTGAGTGGATAAAAAAGCTGTGGTACATTTATACCATGGAATACTACTCAGCGACAAAAAGAAGGAAGTCTTACCTTTTGCGACAGTATGGATGAGCTAAAGGGTATTATGCTAGGTAAAATAAGCCAGTCAAAGACAGACAAGTGCCATATGATTTTACTTATATGTGGAATCCACCTTCCCCAAAAAAATCAAACAAAAAAAATAGAAACACACTTATAAATACAGAGAACTGATGGAGGCCAGAGTGGAGAGGTACTGGGAGGATGGATAAAAAAGGTGAAGGAATTAAGAAGTACTAATTGGTAATTGCAAAATAGGCATGGGAATGTAATGTACAGCATAGGAAATATATTTAATAATATTGTAATAACTATGTCTTACAAGTTGGGTACTTGAATTATTGGAGGGAACACTTTATAGCCTAGAAGAATGCCTCTATCTGCTGTGCTGTCCACTGAAACTAACACAAAAAAGTAGAAAGCAAACTGTAATGAAAAATAAATTTTAAAAATAAACTATAAATCTACTGATCCAAATACACCAATGAACTCCAGCACAAGAAACATGAAGAAAGCAACACCAAAGCACATCTTAATCAAATTATTGAAAACTAGTGATTAAGAGAGAATGTTAAAAGAAACCGGGGGTGGTGGGGAGGGAGATATGTAATGTAAAAGGAGATAAACCATACTAGCACAAGTAAAGAGAAGGCTATAGTGGCTATATTAATCCTATATAATAAAAGGATAATAAGCAAAATCAACTGAACAGGGAATGACAGGTTGCTATCACATACACTGACCACCAGAGGGGGCAGACACTCAACGCAGGAGTTGCCCCCTGATGGTCAGTGTGCTCCCACAGGAGGAGCGCTGCTCACCCAAAAGCCCTCCCCCAACAGTGCATGAATGTTGTACAATGGGCCTCTAGTATCAAATAAAGTATTTCATAGCGAAAAATATTACCAGGGATTAAAAAGATAATTTCATAATGATAAAGGGATCAATTAATCAGGAGGATATAATAATTCAAAATGTTTATGCCTGTAATAACAAAGCTAAAAAAAATACATGAAGCAGAAACTGATAGAACTGCAAGAAGAAACAGACAAATCTACAATTATAGTCAGAGTTTTCACTATCTCTCTCTCAAAAATTGATGGAACAAGCAGACAGAAAATCAGCAGGAATATGGAAGAAGTGAACAATACTATCAATCAACCTGATCAGATTGACCTTTTTAGAACATTCTACCCAACAGCAGAATACACATTCTTCTCAAGTGCTTGTGGTACATTTACCACAAAACAAAATCTCAATAAATTTAAAAGTGTTCCAGTCATACAAAGTATATTCCCTAACCCTAATTACCTTAGAAATCAAAACCAAAAGATTTGTGGACATTCTCAAAATATTGAAAAACAAATATACTTCTAAATAACAGATGAGTCAAAGAAGAAAGCAAAAGAGAAATTAGAAAGTATTATGAACCAAATGAAAATAAGATTCCAACATATCAGAATTTAAGCCACAAAAGCAGTAATTAGGGGAAATTTTAGAACAGACTGACAAATTAGAAAATAAGAGAGTTCTCAAATCAGTGACCTTAGATGCCACCTTAAGTAAAAAAGAGAAAATTAAATCCAAAGCAAGCAAAAGGAAATCATAAAAGTAAAAATGGAAATCAATGAAATAGAAAAACAGTATAGAAAAATCAATAAAACCTAAAATTGTTTCCTTAAGAGGTGGGAGATAGAGAGGGAGAGAAGGGGAAGGAGGAGGAAGAAGGAGAAAAGGAGGGAAAGAGGGGGTAACCCAACACTATGGTTTCACTTGTGTATTCTATGAAAATCAACTCTAAAGAAATATTTTCAGAAAACTAAAGAAAATGCAAACTGATTCTTGGTTTGGGGTTGGAATGAGGAGGGTAGAGAGAAAGTCCCAAGGGGCATAACTCCTTTGAGGGTGTGTGGATATGTTCACTGTCTTGACCATGGTGATGGTTTCATAAGTGTGCTCATATGCAAAACTTAACAAGCTGCACAATTTAAATATGCATGGTTTCTTATATCTCAATTATACTTCAAGAAAGCTGTTTAAATAGACTGATAAACAGATAGATAAATGGCTACCTACCAACAACCAACTTATCTCCACTTACAAGACATGATATGAAAATAACACCTAAATTTGTTCTTTATTATACTATAAAGTGCATATTCAAATTATTTATTTCCCTTCAACATTAAACTTTATCACTGCAGACATTCAAATGTATGCTAGACTCAAAGCAAAATGTGACTTTGAAAGTGGCTTTCTCATGTCTCTTAGAAACTAGTTCTGAATAGAATTTCCAAACATTCCAAAAGGCATTTTGAGAAATCGTAGCAGCATCATTAAAAAGTAAAAACAAAACCCCTATCACCCAGGGTGACTATACTAAGAGACAACAATTGAACATATATATAAGGATTTCCGGGCTTATTTAGTTAATCATCTGTTATCTGCGATTATTTTAACACTGTGCAAAATAGGCTTTACACCCTAACCAGATACCTGAGTTGTACAGGTGACCCACATCAGAGAAAAGTTACCCAAAATACATAAAAGGGTCCAGGTTATGCCTTTTGTTTTGGAGACATAGCTCAAGACCAACAAAAAATATATATGTATTAATCCAAAAGCAAAGAAGACAATGGAGGCATCTTATTCTCATCCTATTATGTTTATGAAAGAATTTCCTAATACAACTCCTACTTTTGACTATATGCTTAAATATACCTGAGTAGCAGCCACTCTTTCAAACCTAATCCTTTCTTACCAATAACCAAACATGAAGACACTCATTCTTAATTATGTGTACAATTTCTTGCAAAATACTCTAGTTTAGGTCAGTGAAGCTTAAAAGAAATAAACATGAAGCAAAGCATCGTTTTACAGCTTGTGTGTACCTCACTTCCTCTTAATTATGACTACTTAACTCTAATGATGACAGAATAAATCTTCACTTTTTAATTAATATTGCCATGTGGAAACATATGTAAATCCAGCCATAACAAGGAAAGTATTTCAGTAAATGTCCCTAGAGTGTGACTTTCATTGAGATGTGGCTCCATTAATAGCTTGCATCATTAGTCAATAATTGTTGCCCTGAGTTTAAAATCTTGCTCTGAAATTTACTTTCAAGTTCAGGGCTATTGTGTTGCACAAAAATGAATGATGGGAATGAATGCTCTGATCCCTAGATCTTTTTTCTTCAGATTAATGAGTAATCAAGTGATAATCAGAAATAAACTGCAGACAAGACTTAAAATTTAAATTTCATATGTATTTTTATTGTACAATACACATTAATGCTTTAAGAATGCAAGCAAAGTTTTAATGTAATTTTTTATAAAATACATATACTTTCTACTTTATGATTAAACCATTCCTTTTAGAGAAGTCAGTAATTATCTGTTAGTTTATTTTTAAATATATATATTTTTGTATTGATTTCAGAGAGGAAAGGAAAAGGAGAGAGAGAAATATGAATGATGAGAAAGAATCACTGATGGGATACCTCCTACATGCTTTCCACTGGGGATCAAGCCTGCAACCTGGGTATGTGCCCTGGCCAGGAATCAAACCTTGACCTCCTGGTACATAGGTGGATACTCAATCACTGAGCCACACTGTCCAAGTACCTGTTAACACATTTTTATAAAAGAGCTACCTAGTATTTTCTTTATTAGGTTAGTGGTTATCACAAATTGATTAAATCACTTGAAAACACACTATTCTAAATGCCTAAATATAAACATACACAAACCTGTGTACATATGTGTACAGAGAGATACAGACTTGGGAGTTTAGAGTATTCCTCTGACTCAAATGGTTTTGCCCAGTTTTCCTTTAGAATTCTAGGCAAAATTCTTCAAGCAAAATAAACTTGCCAAATCAAAACATAATTATCAATGGAAAAAGAACATTAATGCAATTTATTTATTCACTCATTCATTCACTTTATATATGTGTATATATATATATATATATAATATTTGATAAATTGACAGATACTGCATGCTAGGTGCTAGAGATAAAATGGTGAACAAAAAAATCAAACATGATCCATGCTTCCCCTTCCATACAGCTTACAAACTAGTGGAGAAGATAGACACTAAAGAATCACATACAAAAACTTGACAAATTCTAGGAAGGAGAGATACATCTGCTATGAAATCATTCAATGGGAAGAAATTACTGAGTCAGTGAGGTAACGGGAGAACTGAGCTGAATGAGGTCTTAAGGAAGAGTAGAACAAAATGGGGCACCACAGGAAGAGCCCATGAAAAATTCTTGATACAGCTACTTTAGAAGATAGTTTGGCAGTTTCTTACAAAACTAAACACGACTAAACATACTCTTACCACTCTTTAATGTTTACCTCAAGGAGTTGAAACTTATATCCATACAAAAAGCTGCACACAGATGTTTATACAAGTTTTATCCATAATTACCAAAATTTTAAAACAATCAAGATCTCCCTTAGTAGGTGAATGGATAAACAAACTGTTATATCCAGAAAAGGAAATATTTTCAGCGCTAAAAAAAAATGAGCAAATGAAAAGACTGAAGGAAACTTAAAGGCACATTACCCAGTAAAAGAAGCCAATCTGGAAAGACTACATACTGTATGATTCCAACTAGATGACATTCTAGAAATGGCAAAACTATTGGACAGTAAAACAATCAGTGTTGCTAGGTGTTAGGATGTTGGAAAAGAAGTATAGAGAGAGACAGAGGATTTTTAGGCCAGTGAAACTATTCTGTTTGATATTATAATGGTGAATACATGTCATTACAAATCTGTCAAAACTCATAGAATGCACAACGCCAAGAGTGAAGCTAATGTAAAGTGATAATGATGTATCAATTCAAAGTCCTCATTTGTAATGAATACTTCGCCTGATGCAGGATGTTGACAAGGGGAGACTGTGTATGTGTGGTGGTAGAGGATACATGGGAACTCTCTGTACTTCTATTCAATTGTGCTGTGAACCTAAAATGGCTATAAAAATTAAAGTCTATGTAAAAATAAAATAAACACACAGATACACAATGCTTGAGACAGGAGCAAGTTTGACATTGCTACAAAGACCACTGACTGAAAAATCTGAGAAAGACATGCTCTGAGGGTAAAGGAATAAAAATAAAATTAGGAGAGAATGTATGTAAACAAATAAACTCAAGTTCAGTCCATGGATGACTTGCTCATCTCTATTATCTTCTGTCACATGTATGAGCTTAGAAATATGCACCAGGGTTAAGTTTGGAAGATGGTTGCCGATGAGAAGGCAGACTGTAAGATAGTGTGTGAGAAAACAAAGGGAGAGTGTGTGGTCGCATGGGGAGTGTTTGTTGGTGAGTTGAGGGACAGCTATACCCCAGGAAACTGTGGGGGGATTGCTGGACGGGGCTCCCCTGACCGGGAAGCCCCCACTGCTGCTGGGTTCTCTCCCAGAGCGACCAGCTCGGACACGGAGATCACACCTTTGAAGGGCAAAGTGCATGTTATCGGGAGCCTGAAAAACCCAGGGAATCTACAACTACAGCATCCACCAAACAGCTGTGAACCCAAGAACACCACACCAGTCCACAAATGGTACCAGCATGCAGATTCAGAACTCTACACTCACTCATTGAAAGGTCAGATTTCACCTGGGTGAGGTCTGTGGTCCCAGCAGAAATACATGCATGTGGGAAGCTGGAGGACCAGGAAAGTCTGCGCCTAGAGAAATCAGAGGCTATTGGGGCTGATATGATCTGTGATTGTGGAAGAGGGTCCACAGAGCTGCTAACAGAAGGGAACTCTAAAAAGCAACCCATTTTGATCTGGGTGCAAAAGGACAGCCTAAAAATTTTAAGAGGGGGCTGGCTCCTTAGATCCAAGGGGGAAAAAAGACTGCATAGACTTGCATGCAGCCCAACAGTTTGCACACTTACTCTTTTTTTTTTCCTAATTTAAATCTTTGTTTCTGATTACTGAGCCAATTGGGGACATTCTAAGGGACTGCAGGAGAAAATTGTTTTTTTCTGGAACCTGGGGATCAGAGTGGGGAGTAACCATCAGAGAACCAGCTCCGGGGAAACTGACTCCCACAAACTGGTATTAAGTGCCACAGGGAAAACAAAACATAAACACTAGCTAGAGATGACCTATAGACCCGGAGGTCAATCTAGAAACACTGCCACCCAGGGGTTAAATCACAAATTGACTCAAAAAATACAAGAAATAAGGAAGTACTGCCTGCTAAAAAATCAGGACTGCTTACAACACTGAGAAGCAGTAGAACGCAGGGAACTTCAATATTTTCCTGACTAGGAAAAAGGTATGCCAAACAGAACAGTTGAGGAAGTGAATGACTTTTACAACTGCACATTTTTATTTTTATTTTTTTCATCTTTTACTTAAACTAATTTTTTTCTTTTGCCCTCACTTGATTTTACCTTTTCAATTATTACATTTTTATTTTCAATCAGTATTATTACTACTACTATTTTACTTTTTATTTTAAAGAGTCATTTAATTTTATCTTCATTTTATTTTGGGATTACTGTTCCACATTCTATTTTCATCTTTCCTTTAGCATCATTTTATTCTATCACAACTTTACCTTTATGCTATCACTCTCTTCCTCACTTTCTTCCCTTGGTTGTCCTGTTTCTCTTATCCCATTCCTGCTTTAGATTTTCCCTATTCCTTCTTTTGACCCACTGTTAAAATTTCACCCTACTTATATATCTAATTTCCAATCCCCTGTGCCAAGTCCATACACACCTCTCTTCTCTTTCTTCACTATCCAAAATTCTTTTTTCTCTCTGTTCTTTTCTTATCGTTTGCTAGATTGTTGATTATATCATTTTTATACTTGCTTGTGAGATTGTTTTGTTTTGTTTTGTTTTTATTTGTTGTTGTTTTTTTGCTTTTTTCCCTCGCCTCACTCGATATTACTTGCTCTTTATATTTTGCATTCATCTCCAAGTACTTGGTGCTGGGATGTGATAGGATTAGTGTCTGTTCTATTGGAGTTTTCTCCCCATATATATAATTTTTTCCCATCTTCTTTTGTATTCTCCCTTTTCTCTCTTACTTTTTTTTCTTTACCCAATTCCATTTTTGCACTCCTTTTTTTTTCTCTTCCTCTTTCTCTCTTATCCTCTAATTTGCCTTTCCCTGGTGGTCACCTTTATTTGGAGTCATTATTATCGTGAATACATTTCTGTTTAGTGCCTTATGTGTTGTACCTTGGTGTGTTGTATTTTGTGCCTTTCAATCAATGCAGGAAAGAGAAAACTACATAACTACACACCTGGAGAAGAGAGATCATGAGGAGACAAAGAAAAAGCCCTCATATGAAAGAAAAGCAGGCATCACTAGAAAAGGAAATGAACAAAATGGAGGCAAGCAAACTGTCAGAGAAAGAATTCAGAGAAAAGGTGACAGGGTGGCTAAAAGAATGAAAGAAAAATTCAAAAATATGTATAAGAACCAAGAGGAAATGAAGAAAAAACAAGAAGAAATGAAAAATGGCATCACTGCTGTAAAGAACTCAATATAAAGAATCAAGAATAGACTGAAGAAGCAGAGGACCACATCAGTTGAGTTAGAAGACAAGGTAGGAAAATGCCCAAGTACAGCAGCTTCTAGAAGAAAAAATTAAAAAGCAAGAGGAGAGCCTAAGGGAAATTTGGGACAACATGAAACAAAACACATCTGCATAAAAAGGGTGCTAGAAGGAGATGAAATTGAGCAAAGAATAGAAAACCTGTTTGAACAAATAATGACAGAAAATTTCCCTGGTATAGGGAAGGAAAAAAAACAACAACACAAATCCAAGAAGCTCACAGAGTCTCAAGCAAAATGAACCCCAAAAGACAGACACCAAGGCATATTATAATTAAACTGGCAAACACCAATGACAAAGTAAAAATCTTTTTTTTTTACAAAGTAAAAATCTTAAAAGCAGCCAGAGAGAGACAGAAAGTTATCTATAAATGATATCCCATCAGACTAGCGACTCATTTCTCAACAAAAACACATCAGGCCAGAAGGGGATGGAATGAAACATACAAAGTCATGCAAAGGAAGGGTCTGAATCCAAGAATACTGTACCCAGCAAGGCTATCAATCAAAATTAATAGTGTAATCAGGGCCTTCATAGACAAAACAGGACTAAGGGAGTTTACTGCCACCAAACCAGCAATGCAAGAAATGCTAAAGGATCTGCTGTAAAAAGCAAGAAATAGGAAGCGAAGAAGGAACACAGGAGTAAGGAATAAAAACGGTGAAAAACAAGTATCTATCAATAATAACTTTAACTGTAAATGGATTAAATATCCCAATCAAAAGATATAGGTTAATGGATTGGATAAGAAAACATGACCCATATATCTGCTGTCTACAAGAAACCCACCTCAGAAAAAAAGACGCACAGAGACTGAAGGTAGAGGGATGGAAAAAGGTTTTTCAGGAAATTGAAATAAAAAATGCTGGGATAGCAATACTTATACCTGACAAATTAGATCTCAAACTGAACGACATAAAAAGAGATAAGGAAGACCACTTCATAATACTAAAGGGAACAATCCAATAAGAAGAAATAACTCTGGTAAAGATGTATGCACCCAAATACATTTAAAAAAAAAACCTCCTGGAAGATATCAAAGGAGAAATTCACAGCAATACAATCATAGTAGGAGACTTTAATACCCCACTATCACCATTAGACCAATACTCTAAACAAAAAATTAGCAAAGAAACATCAATCCTAAATGACTCACTAGACCAGATGAATTAATTGATATCTTTAGAACATTTCACTGTAAAGCCACAGAATATGCATTTTTTTTCAAATGCACATAGGTCATTTTCAAAGATAGACCATATATTGGGTCACAGGCAAAGTCTCTTCAAATTCAAGAAGATAGAAATCATATCAAGCATCTTCTCAGATCACAGTAGTATAAAACTAGAAATCAACTACAATAAAAACAATCCAAAAAAGTCAAACACAGGGAGACTAAATAGCATGCTATTAAACAATGACTAGTTACCAGAGAGATCAAAGAAGAAATAGAAAACATCATGGCAACAACCAACAATGAAAACACAACAATCCAAAATCTATGGGACACAGCGAAAGCAGTCTTGAGAGGGAAATTCATAGTTTTACAAGCCTACAGCAAAAAGCAAGAAACACTGGTAATAAATTACCTTGCCCTACAACTGAAAGAGTGAGAGAGGAACAAGTAGAGCCCAGTGTAAGCAGAAGGAAGGAAATAATAAAGATCAGAGCAGAAACAAATGGCATAGAGACCAAAAAGCAATACAAAAGATCAACAAAACCAAGAACTGGTTCTTTGAAAGGATAAACAAGATTGATGAACCTCTAGCCAGGCTCACCAAGAAGCAAAGAGAGATCATCCAAATAAACAAAATCAGAAATGAAAGAGTCTAAATAACAAAAGACCCCACCAAAATACAAAGGATTGTTAAAAAATACTATGAACAACTCTATTCCAACAAACTGGACGTGGACGAAATGGACATATTCCTAGAAAAATACAACCTTCCAAAACTCAATCAGGAAGATTCTAAACATCTCAATAGGCTAATAATTATGGAAGAAATTTAAGCAGTCATCAAAACGCTTAAAGCAAATAAAAGCCCAAGGCCAGACAGCTTCACAGGGGAGTTTTACCAAATATTCAAGGAAGAACTAAAAAATTCAAGAGGAAAGAACACTTCCAAGCACCTTCGATGAAGCCAGAATCATCCTAATACCAAAACCAGATAAAAGAGAATTACAGGCCAATATCCCTCATGATCATAGATGCCAAAATCCTCAACAAAATTCAAGCAAATCAGATCCAGCAGTAAATCAGAAAGATCATACACCATGGGCCAAGTAGGATTTATCCCAGAGATACAAGGATGATACAATATTCGCAAATCAATAAACATGATATATCACATAAACTATTTGAGAGAGAAAAATCACATAGTCACCCTAATGGGTTTGGCTTGGTGAATAGAACATCAGCCTGCAGACTGAAGGGTCCCGGGTTCTGTTCTGGTCAGGGGCATGTACCTTACTTGCTGGCACATCCCTGGTGGAAGGTGTGCGGGAGGCAGTTAATTGATGTTTCTCTCTCATTGATGTTTCTAGCTCTCTATCCCTCTCCCTTCCTCTCTGTAAAAAATCAATAAAATATTTTTTAAAAAATTACATAGTCGTATCAATTGATGCAGAAAAAGCATTTGACAAAATACAACACCGTTTCTTGATACAAAAACTCAGCAAAATGGAAATAGAGGTATCATACCTCAACATCATAAAAGCCATATATGAAAAACCCATAGCCAACATTATACTCAATGGGCAAAAACTAAAAGCATTTCCCCTAAGAATAGGAACAATACAGGGTTGCCACTTTCACCACTCATGTTCAACGTAATACTGGAAGTATTAGCCATTGCAATTGGACATGAAGAAGAAATAAAAGACATCCAAATTGGAAAAGAAGAATTAAAGCTGTCCTTATTTGCAGATGACATAATTGTACATAAAAAACCTGAAAGACTCCATCAAAAAACTATTAGACTTAATAAATGAATTTGGCATGGTAACAAGATACAAAATTAACGCCAAGAAATTTATGGCAGTTCTATACACCAATAGTGAACCTATAGAAAGAGAGACTAAAAAGCAATCCCATTTATCATTGCACCAAAAAAATTAAAATACCTAGGAATAAACCTAACTAAGGATGTAAAAGACCTATAGGCGGAAAACTACAGAACACTGAAAAAAGAGATAGAGGAAGATGTAAATAGATAGAAGAACATACCATGTTCATGGATTGGGAGAATCAACATTATTAAAATGTCCATACTACCCAAAGCAATCTATAAATTCAATGCACTACCCATTAAAATACCAAGGACAAATTTCACAGACCTAGAAAGAACTCTCAAAAGATTCATCTGGAACAAAATAAGACACCGAATAGCCACAGCAAACCTGAGAAAGAAGAACAAAGTAGGTGGGATCTCAATATTAGATTTTAAGCTGTATTACAAAGCCACTGTTGTTAAAACAGCCTGGTACTGGCACAAGAACAGACCATAGAGATCAATGGAATGAAATAGAGAACCCAGAAATCAACCCAAACCACTATATTTAATTAATATTTGACAAAGGAGGCATGCACATACAATGGAATTAAGACAGTCTCTTCAATAAATAGTGTTGGGAAAATTGGACAAATACATGCAAAAAAAATGAAAAACCAACTTACACCATACACAAAAATAAACTCAAAATGGATATAGGACTTAAACATAAGATGGAAAACCATAAAAATAT
This sequence comes from Lasiurus cinereus, assembly GCA_011751065.1. Lineage (NCBI taxonomy): Eukaryota > Metazoa > Chordata > Mammalia > Chiroptera > Vespertilionidae > Lasiurus > Lasiurus cinereus. The sequence goes on from JAAGEH010000037.1 coordinate 7,033,611, forward strand.
TAGAGGAATTCACAGTCAGAGAAATCTCAGACATATGCTGAAGCAATTTCTTCACTGATACTGCTCCTAGAGCAATGGAAATTAAAGAGAAAATAAACAAATGGAACTATATAAAAATAAAAATCTTTTTCACAGCAAAAGAAATCATCAACAAAACAGTAAGAAAGCCCACTGTATGGGAGAACATATTTGCAAATGTTATCACTGATAAAGGTTTAATCTCCAACATCTACAGGGAACTTATACAACTTAATAAATGGAAGATAAATGATCCAATAAAAAAATGCGCAATGGACCTAAATAGAATCTTTTGGAAAGAAGACAGAAGGAAGGCCAAGAGACACATGAAAACATGCTCAAAGTCACTAATTATCGGAGAGATGACTATCAAACAACAATGTGGTACCATCTTACACCTGTCAGAATGGCAATCAACAAATCGACAAGTGTTGATCAACTATATTCCAAAGAAAAAGGAACCCTCGTGCACTGCTGGTGGGAATGCAGACTGGTGCAGCCTCTGTGGAGAACAGTATGGAGTTTCCTTAAAAAAAAAATGGAACTCCCACATGACCCAGTAATCCCACTTCTAGGAATATATCTCAAAAAACTAGAAACACCAACCAGAAAGGATATATGCACCCTTATGTTCATAGCAGCACAATTTACAATAGCTAAGATTTGGAAGCAGCCTAAATGCTCATCAGCAGGTGAGTGGATTACAAAACTGTGGTACATCTATACAATGGAATACTATGCTGCTACAAAAAAAGAAGGAATTCTTACCATTTGCAGCAGCATGGATGGACCTGGAGAGCATTATGTTAAGTAAAATAAGCCAGGCAATGAAAGACAAATACACAACCTCACTCATTTATGGAAAATAAAGAACATTATAAACTGATGAACAAAAAGAGGGATACAGAGCCAGTAAAGCACCAAACAGACTATCAAATTTCATTGGGAAAGCTGGGGATAGGGCAAATGAGATCAACCAAAGGACTTGTATGCATGCATATACACATGGCCAATGGACACAAGACACTGGGGAGGTGGGATGAGGGCATTCGACAGGAGGTTGGGGAGGCTGGGGAAAGGTCAATGGGGGAAAATAAAGGAGATATATGTACTATTATATGTAATACTTTCAACGATAAATAATGAATACAGTTAGCTTTGAGGGAATGCAAAAAATATGCACTAGGGTATGCATGTGCACACACAAACAAACATGTGCACACCTAATCACACACATCATCTCACTCTCTATAATGGGTTGCCCAACCAATTCAAACAAATGATCAGAAAGGGACCAACAGATAATCTATGTATAAAAATTGCAAAAAATTTAGATGGACTTCAGATATTTTCTCAAATAAGTTATATGTAATCATGTAAAAGGAGAACAAAGAATATGTACTCTTAAAACTGCAGAAACTAAAAAGAGTGATAACAGTATCGTGATGTTAAAGATAGGATGGTGAGGGATGGCAAGCCCTCTTCTACCATATCAGAAAGTCAATAGATCAGTGGTTCTCAACCTTCCTAATGCCACGTCTCTTTAATGCATTTCCTCATGTTGTGGATCATGCTAGCAATGAAAATAATTTTATGGTTGGAGGTCCCCACAACATTAGGAACTGCATTAAAGGGACGTGGCATTAGGAAGGTTGAGAACCACTGCAATAGATAATATCAGTGATACACAGAATTATAAGCATATTATTTATAGATAAGAAGAAAACTATCAGACAAAACAGTTAAAAGGGGTTGAGATGGTAACTACTTATAACAAGCTCTTTAATTATGTATAGAAATTCGGCAAGAAGCTTGACCCTCGCAGCCCAGGCTTTGTCAAGAAGGTCTAGGACACCAGGTGTAATTAACATATTATGCTTTTATTATTATAGATTGTTATAGATAGCATTTTAATACAAATAAAGATCCACTTAAGAAAATAAAATGATCAAAGAAGAGGAAGAAGGAAAAATCAAACTGGCAGAGTTCTGGAACGAAAGGATGAAACAATTATGAGTAATGTCCACAAAAGAAACAACAGAATAAAACATTTGAAAATCAAAGTTATGAATATGATTGGTAGTAAAAAGAGTTTAGAGATAGGAAAGGCAGTTATCAAGGAAAGGGGATTAGTAGGATTGAGGACATCAAATGAAACAAAATGTGATAATTATAGAGAAGATAACAGATATGGAAGACAAAGGAGAGGCAGAGCAGTGAAGTGATGTGCCAAAGATCACAGAAAAGTCAAGATTAGTACCCAGCTCTACCTTTTATAATTTCTTTGTAATAAACATGCTTATTTAGCAGAGTTACAAATTCTAAGAATTCAATATCTAGCCAGGGTATTACTTCAGTTTGTCAAGGATGTTGTTCATTTAAAAGTTTTGGGTTTTGAATTTTGTTTTATTTTTAATGCAGACCTATTTTCTTTTTTTTTTCAATAACTTTTTTTTATTATAGAATTACTTATGTGTCCTCAACCCTCCTTTACTCCCCTCCCCTTGCTCCGGCTCATGCCCTCACCCCCTGGTGTCTGTGTCCATTGGCTAGACATATATGCATACATACAAGTCCTTTGGTTGATCTCTCCCCTTACTCCACCCTCTCTACCTTCCCTCTGAGGTTTGAGCAGACCTATTTTCTAATATGAAGTCTATCTTATATGCAAGAACAAAAAATGCTAACAAATATTATGATGACATTTGAATAGATCATTACATTTAAAACTAGTCTATATCAACACAGCAGTAGTGGGACAAAGAGAAAAAGCAAGTTATTTCTGAAAGGAGGAAAAAGGAAATTTTTTAAAATGGAACACATTCTCCTTTATCTCATATACTTTCTCTAATATTTCACTCATATAAATATACAGCTAGCAGAGATTGCTTCAGAAAAATACTTACCTTATACACAAATTCTCAAACTATCCTAACCAGTTGCTTATTTTCCCTCTTATCCTAAAGTGGAAGGCTAATGAGAAGTGTCATGGGGGGGGAGGAGAGGAATTATTATATCTGTTATCCAAAGATTAACTGGCACTAATCCTTCCAATTCAGGGTACTAATCTACTCAAAGGAACAAGAGAAAAATGGAAAAATATTTTTGTGTTCATTAAAAGCATTCAACTCAAATTTTAAATCACCAGGAAAAATGTGGCCCACAGAACAGTGAAGCAGTGACTTAGAATGTAAATTGTGATGTGGCATACCCTTCTGCATATGAATCCTAACCACTTGACTATCATCCATATGATCATTAAAAATACATAAAGGGTCAGTATGTAGCTAAGTATGTTTTTTCAATACAGAAGGGACAAAAAATCAATCCAGCATACTCCTTGAGGACAAAAAGCCTACCCTGAAGGCTGAGCCAGATCAGAGTAAGCCTAGGAAGCTAAATGACAGTTCATCTGCATTTAAAAGAATTATTGTAATATGAGAATGGTTCCAGAATACCCTTATAGGACTTCACTTGTAAATGATACTTAGCAACCTTCCTACTAAAAAATCCTACTAAAAATAATGAATACTCAAACAATGTCAAAGTACAAATATATAGAAGCCATCAAGATTGCCTAAGCAGACCACAAATGTTTAAGAAAGTACATCCCTGGATAAATTTAGTCAGTATATATTAAAATCATTCCTACTTTATCATTTCCACAAAATAAAATTTCCACATTGAATAAATGCCTTCACGTGTCATGGACAGAATATTACAATAAAAAATTAATCTGAGATTTGTAAATTTGAAAGAATGAGAATACAATCTGTTTGATGACCATGGTCATTCAATGGACAATTTGAAGACACATTGGTCTCTATGTCTAGAAAAAGCAGAGACCTGATAGCTAGAATTCCATCTCATAACATGGAAAATGAGTTCTTACTGTGTTATAGTGTACAGATCTCATAAGGTGGTTACTTTGTAAAAGTTTATTAAAATGATGAATCATTTCAAGTAAAAATTACCTTCAGCATGTTATTATCACTTACAACATAGAAATATACATTCATTCATCAATCTTTTTATATAGAGTTAAGGCCTTTTATTTTAATATAGGCCTCTTAACTGAAGTTCAGAGCAGTCTTCCTTTCATAAACCACACCCTCATTGTATTCTCTATGGTTTGAATTTCCTTTAAAAGAAAGAATAAAAAAGATACTGGCATAGCCATAGATAGGGATCCTTCTAGATTTGTGTTATTTTTCCTAGGTTTTAGCTATCACACCTAGACTCAATTCAATGGCAATCTTTTTAGCTGTTTTACCAACTCATGAAAAAGACTTCTATTTAATCTTCAAAGAAGGATCTTATTCTCCTCACACTCACATTTCATCAATTTTATGATGTTAAATTAAATCATATCATTACAATGGCAATAATAGTGAGGATTACAGGTTTGGGAACAAATACAATAGACTCTTGGGTAAGATTACAACTCAACACACAGGAACAGAAGGTAGATTATAAATTATTAGAAATCAATGCATTAATGATAGTCATCATTTGCCTCAATGAGTAAATTGTCTAAGCTTAGAAATTGTATATTACCATTTATGGGTAATAAATATGAAAGGACATTTTATTAGTTAATTACTGTTATGTTAAGGCCTTTTGAAATATACCCTTCACTCAAAAAGCCATATAAGCAGTCCCAAACTTAAGAAACCCACTCTCCCTAGCCTATGTGCCTATCCTCAACTCCAGAAGCCTCTCTGTCACTGTCTTGAAAGCAGTCATGAGTAGAGATGTGAGATAGATGGATTCATGAGTGAATAAAGGCAAGACTAAGAGCATAGAAACAGTTTAGTGCCAATTATTCCCAAGGGTGAACCTTAAATCAGGGCTGCTTATATGATTACCCTCTCCCCCAAATCTTCTCTTCTCACTGTCCTTTTCAGTCAGTTTCCTGTGCTGTTAGATATTTTACCAAGTTATTAATTGCTGTTAGCAACCATCTTTTGAAAACAATGATAAATCTAGACATTATTTTAGCACACTTTAGTTCATCTGATACTTAGGAGAGAGAAGTTGTATGACAGAAAGAGTAAGAGAAGTGGGGAGAGGAGGTAGGTAACTTTGGAACAGTGAGGAAGAGAGAAGATTTGGAAGGAGGCTACAGAGGGAGGAGTGTTGCCTGATGGGAGGGCACCTGTATATGGAAAAGGGGTAGCACAGAAAGGGATTTGGGGAGTCCAAAAGATAAAATTTACCTATTTCAAAATATTGCCTAGGATCAGCTCTATACCTAGAAAAGAGGAAGGAACTCTCTCTCCATTGTTCCTCTACTACATGTCACATAACTGCTCCAAGAGCCCAGCCTCATACTATTAATAAAACCAGTCATCTACAATGTACATCGAGTATGAAAAAAGAGGAGTTAGCCCTGCATCTAACCTCCTTATATAACATGTTACCAAAGAAAAAATGTTATTGGAGATATAAAAAAGAAAAATGTTTTGACAAACACTTTTTGGAATGCAGCATGCTATTCATAGTAATAAAGAATACTCAAAGAGCAAAATTTTAAATATAGAAGACAAAGAGAGAAAGAACCAAAGTTAGCATTTGCAAGAAAGAAGTTGACATTAAATCACTGTGTCACTGTGATATGTTACAGCAAACAGTCAACATTTGCTACCCTTTGACCCCTTTAAATAATAACCTCAGGTACTTCAAGGATTCATTTACACCTCACCTGTGGATTCTGTGTGCACCTCTACCCTGTTAGATTAAAGTGAGGATATGTTATTTTTCTGTCTATTCCTGCCAGTCATAATTTTATAGGTTTTTACTTCAGCTTGCTTTAGAAAGGCAGGTAGCTTTTGGAATATCTTTTTCATTGTAAGCACATACACCCAGGGGTTATTTATACACTCCTCCAGAAAGTCATCTCCCCCAACACAGGAGGCAGCCAATCGGTATTGATGTTTCTCTCTTCCCACTCCCTTACCCTCTCAGATATCAATAAAAACATGAATACAATATGCCCCTGGCAGAGCATATATGTATATACTAGAGGCTCAGTGCACAAAATGTGTGCACCAGGGGACAGGGGTGTCCCTTTGCCCAGTCTACACCCTCTCCAATCTGGGACCCCTTAGGGAATGTCTGGCTGCCGGTTTAGGCCCAATCCCTATAAACCAGCCGTCAGCCATCTCTCTCACAATCTGGGACTGCTGGCTCCCAATTGCTCACCCGCCTGCCTGCCAGCCTGATCGCCCCCTAACCACTCCCCTGCTGGCCCAATTGCCCCCAACTGCCCTCCCCTTCAGGCCTTTTCTCCCCAACTGCCCTCCCTGACAGCCTAGTCAGCGCTAACTGCCCTCCCAGCAGGCCTGATAGCCCACAATTGCCCTCCCCTGCTGGCCATCTTTGACCACATGGAGGCGGCAATTTGTGTGAGGGTGTGAGGATCAATTTGCATATTACCTCTTTATTATATAGGATGGTGGTGTCCTAAAAACTCAGGAACATTTTATTTTGTTTAATGAAATAATCTACTTAAAATATTTTTATAATAATTTAATTGAACCAACCTATATAGAAATGCTAACACTGACCATTCTATAATTCATAAATTCATAGTTAACTCTTCTGTTTTGAACTCTGAATGCACTTCCTCAAGGTAAAAGTTGGGGAGGGGAGGGAAGCAGTAATTAGTGACTCAGTTCATAGCCTATTTTAACCCAAATTATTAATCTCTCCTGTCTCTAAACCCCAGCCATTTATATGGCACTAATTAAATACTGATGTGTATACAAAGCTTAATTTTCTTATAATATTGTAAATTCCTTTCATACCAAGCACCTATTTTTCATAACTCTTTATTTTTCATCCCTAGATATTATATTAGGAAACTGAACTACACTACAATATGTACCAAATAAAGGAATAATGTCTATGGGAAAAGGTGTCCCAGTATCCTATCTAATAAAAGAGTAATATGAAAATTGACCATACCTCTGCTACACCCACCAGCCACGCCCACCAGCCAATCAGAGCGAGTATGCAAATTAACCCAACAAAGATGGCTACAGTCATAGAGAGAGCAGGAGAGAGGCTTGGGTTGCCCTTGATGATGGAGGAAGCTAAGCTTTCCACACACCTTGGCCCGCTCAGGCCTCTGCTTAAGGCAACAAAGTTTCAATGTCTGTACAAGCAAAAGGCTTGGATCTGCTCTAGGCTATAAAGTTTCAATTATAGAAGATAAATAAATCCTAGATACCAGGGCCTCTGCTTGGGTCACCGGGGAGCATGGCCAGCCTGAAAACCACCACAGGCCCCTCGCCCAGGCCACCCTATGCCCCAAGGGAACACCCATCCTGATTTGGGACACCCTTCAGGGCAAACCAGCTGGCCCCCACCCGTGCACCAGGCCTCTATCCTAGCTAATAAAATTGTAATATGCAGATTGACCATGACTCCAACGCACAAGATGACTGCCCCATGTAGTCAAAAGATCCTGCCCCCATGTGGACACAAGATGGCCACCACAAGATGGCTAGCAGGGGAGGACAGTTGGGAGGGACCAGGCCAGCAGAGGAGGGCAGTTTTGGGCAATCAGGCCAGCAGAGGAGGGCAGTTAGTGGTGACCAGGCTGGCAGAGAAGGGAAGTTGGGGGTGACCAGGCCTGCAGGGAAGGGCAATGGGGGGACCCAGGCCTGCAGGGAAGGGCAGTTAGGGGTGACCAGGCCCACAGGGTAGGGCAGTTAGGGGCAAACAGGCTGGCAGGGGAGCAGTTAGGCATCAATCAGGCTGGCAGGGGAATGGTTAGAGGGTGATCAGGCTGGCAGGCAGAAGCAGTTAGGGGCAATCAGGAAGGCAGGCAGACGAGCAGTTGGGAGCCAGCAGTCCTGGATTGTGAGAGGGATATCCAACTGAAAATCACATATTTTCAGTCAGACATCCCTCCCTCAAGGGGTCCCAGATTGGAGAGGGAGCAGGCTAGGCAAAAGGACACCTGCCCTGTGCACAAAATTTGTGCACGGGGCCTCTAGTTTTACTATAAAGCAAAAGGGAGGAGGGGCAGTAGCAGCAGGGAAAGTTCATGGCCATCATCAACCCCAACGTTTTGGCAATAGAGTCAGAGGGAAGGGCAAGTGGGAGAGAGAATGGAAAAGAGAATTGTTTACAGTACCATCACATTTATGGAGGTCACTGAGAAAAAAACAAAACAGACACTATTCCACTTGTGACTGGGCTGCCAAGTCGCAAGGCACCATCAGTGTGAAAGGAAAAGGCCAGGCAATATTTTTGGCTATAACATAGCAGGGCAGCTCCTAGCCTTTGATATGGCCATGTATGTAAAACCCAGAGAGTTCCTGTGCTCTGCTTTGGTAATAATGCTCTTTGTGTTTTGAGAGCTCAAAAGGAATTTTGAAATAATCACAAATCTCTCATGAGAAAGTTGTCTAGCAAAGGATAATTCATGTCCTAAAGACCTATGTCTTTTTGAAATAATTTTGCAATCCAACAAGGAGCTTGAAAAAATTTCCCAGCCTATACTTTGCAAAATGGTATCCCGTTTCTGTATCTATAAACCACTGCATAAAAAATAACAATTCACTTTCAGCAAAGCACATGAAAGGTAATACCTCTCTCAAGAAATAATAAGAAAACATTCAGGTTTGGACTAATTATCTTTGTCCTCTACCAGACCAAACACTGAATAACTGTTGCGTACCATAACAGAAAGACAAGTTTACTTTTACTTTTAAGGGGGCAGCTAAACCTTAAACCCTGCATGTATTTTTAAAGTTTTACATTCAAATAAATATAATCATTAATATAACAATAACATCTTTCATTCACGTTACAAATCAGGTTTTGTGTAAAAACTAGATTTAAACACAGATTAACAGAATTCTTTGATATGCTGAGTATGTGAAATCCTTTGTATATGAACAAATTTTCATTTCTCTAGTTCTTATCTTAAATTCATTTGGACCCGTGTAGTAACAAAAGCTTTATAAGCTGTAGCAATAAAACTAAGTTGACAGTATCTCTTAATACAAAGTTCAGTTGTTTAAGTGAATTATTGTAAGTAGGAGACTCAAGTTCAAATCATAACCCTAGACTACTTTGTCATGGCTATGAGCAATGTATCTTTCTTACTTTGTCACAAGAGATTCATAGGTGAAAATGGAAACAACCAAATCATGACAACACTTTAGTGAGGATAATTTTACCTAGTTTGGTATATCATAAATCTTGCTGCTTCTCTAGGAATATTCTGGGGACTGTAATTCAGTCCAGACACAACACATTCAGTTTGACATCAGAGGCCTTGTATGCTAAGTAAGCTACTAGACCTTTAGAGAAGTTGTATTTGGATGGGGCAGGGTGGGGGAGAAGGGAAAATTTTCAGACTTAGAGGCAGAGATCTACAGAAGAGTAGTTGGGAGCAAGGGCCAATTAAGTCACTGGAACACTTTTAAGTTAGCAAAGTACATGCTATTTACAGTACATGTTTAATTTCACAAGTTCAAAGCTATCAAATTAAAGCATGCCAAAAGATATCAGAATTAACAGATGCCTTTATATCTACACTACAACAGGCCAATTACCACAAAGTTTTGACAAAAGATTTTAAACAACGTGATATTTCCAATTATAAAATGTCTAGAGTAAGGTATGATAACATCACTCCCTGATCAGATACTCTACCTGGGTTACAGAACGAAGTCCAAACTGTATAGAGATGCATGTAGTACTTACCATGTTGGGGCCGTAATCTCCTTCCAGACTGACCTCCATTGCTATCGCATGTAAAGCATGGCCTCACTTGGCTAGCTAATTTTTTTTTATTTTTTTATTACAGTTGACATATTAACTTCAGGTATTCAGTATAGTGATTAGACATTAAAATAACTTATGAAGCAAACCTCTTGATAAGCCTAGTACCCATCTGACATTACAGTTATAATATTATTGACTATATTCCCTATTCGGTACTATACACCATGGTGACTGTTTTTCTAACTAGAATCAACGTAAGTGTCCATCAAGAGATAAATGGATAAAGAAGTAATATATGTCCTATCTAATAAAAGAGTAACATGAAAATTAACCATCACTCCGCTACACCCAAAAGCCATGCCCTCCAGCCAATCAGGAGCAAGTATGCAAATAAACTCAACCAAGATGGCTGTGGCCACAGAGCAAGCAGGAGGCTTGGGTTTTCCTGGCAATGGACGAAGCCAAGCTTTCAGCACATGCTGGCCGGCCTAGGTCTCCACTCAAGGCTACAAAGTTTCAATTATAAAAGATAAATAAATCCCAACAAAAATGTCTGTAGCCACAGAGCAAGCAGGAGGTTTGGTTCCACTCAAGGCTACAAAGTTTCCATTATAGAAGATAAATAAATCCCAGAAACCAGGGCCTCAGCTTGAGTTACCAGGGGGCATGGCTGGCCTGCAAACCACCACAGGCCCCTCGCCCAGGCCGCCCCACACCTCAAGGGAACCCCCACCCAGTTCTGGGACACCCTTCAGGGCAAACCAGCTGGCCCCCATCCGTGCACCAGGCCTCTATCCTATGTAATAAAAGAGTAATATGCAGATTGACCATCACTTCAACATACAAGATGGCTGCCCCCATGTGGTCAAAGATCCTGTCCCCATGTGGACACAAGATGGCTGCCAGAAGATGGCCAGCAGGGGAGGGACCAGGCCTAAAAGGGAGGGCAGTTGTGGGCAATCAAGCCTGCAGAGGAGGAAAGTTAGGGGTGACCAGGCCAGTAGAGGAGGGCAGTTGAAGGCGACTGGGCCTGCAGGGAAGGGCAGTTAGGGGGGACCCAGGCCTGTAGGAGAGAGCCGTTGGGGAGGACCAGGTCTATAGGGGAGGGCAGTTAGAGGTGACCAGGCTGCAGAGGAGGGCAGCTAGGGACAAACAGGCTGGCAGGGGAGCAGTTAGGCATCAATCTGGCTGGCAAGGGAGTGGTTAGGGGGTGATCAGGCTGGCAGGCAGAAGTGGTTAGGGGCCATCAGGAAGGCAGGCAGGCGAGCAGTTGGGAGCCAGCAGTTCTGGATTGTGAGAGGGATGTCCAACTGCCCATTTAGGCCAGTTCTGGGATCGGGCATAAATGAGCAGTTGGGGTCTCTGCATGAATTTTGTGCACCAGGCCTCTAGTGTGTGTGTCTGTGTGTGTGTGTGTGTGTGCACATGTATGTGTGTGTGTGTGTGTGTGTGTGTGTGTGTGTATCAGCCATAAAAGAATGAAGTCTTGCCATTTGCCACAATATGGATGGGCCTAGAGATTATTGCACTGAGTGAAATAAGTCAGACATAGAAAGACAATTATGTGATTTCACTTATATGTGAAATCTTTAAAAATCAAAATAAATGAACAAAAAAAAAAACACGGAAACAAACCATAGATATAAAAAAACATTTGATAGCTGCCAGATGGGATGGGGGTTGGGGAGATGGGTGAGAAAGGAGAAAGGATTAAGAAGTACAAACTGCCCTTTAGACTAGCTCTTCATTCCTCAAATTTGCCCTAACTTCCTAGCCCCTGGCAGTGGGCATACTGTTCTCACTATAGGGAAATACCCCTTTCTCTCTCTAGCACTGTTTAAGGAAAACTCCCAGCACTTTAAGACTCTCTTCTATTGGCAATTTTTCTATGAAGTCATCCCTAGTACTCTCAGCACTTTTTACCTCTAAGTAGCACTTACCACATTCCATCTTGCACCATAGTTTTGTACACATCAAAAGTCTCCAATGCTATGTTCCTAGGGGGCAGGGACTATTTATTTTAATACCCTAGAAATGCTTAGTACAGTCCTGGGATGGGTTTCTCCAAAATGTTTATTAAATGAGTTCAACTGAACAAGAAGAATTTTAGAGCTAGAACTTTTCCTGGTGAATAGTGTGTCAGTAGTAAATTAACTCTATATAGCTCTAAATTAGATGTTTGTGGACACCTCCTAGACAACTTCTCAAGCTATATTATTTCTAAACCAACTTAACCCAACAATGATGAAATATGTTAGGATGTATTTACTAGACTCTGAATAAGATTTGTGATAAGAAGAAAAAATAAAATATAAAATATCAAGTGTATTTTAACATAACAGAAAAAAACGTGATAGTTCATTTTTAAATTTTAAATATAGTCTGTTACTTCTAAGAAGAATGTAGCATGCTACTACAAAATAGCATGTATTTTGGAATCAGAATCAGTTAACTTCTCTGAGAGTCATTCTATTTACCTGTAAAATTAGGGAAATAACTACTTACAGTACACATTTACAATAAAAATTAAGAAAGATAGTGATGTAAAGCTCCCAGAAGAATGCCTAAAACATTGTAGGCACTCAATGTTAGTTCCCTCTCTTTACTTCACTTTTGAATTAGTGAAAGATGATTCACATGATCACCCATATTCTGCAACAAAGCAAATTTAGTCATAGCCTTCCCTCCAAGACATGACCCTTAAAAAAAAATACAAGACTTTACCGAGCTTTCAACTTGTTTACATGATGATCCCTCTACTGAGAATGCCCTCCCTTGTAACCTTATCAAACTATTCTTCATTCTCCAAGACCCAGAGTCAAATGTGACCTCTGTGAAGTCTCTCTTCTCCATACCCAGCACAGTATGTAGCATTTCAAGAGCACTCAACTGACACATATTATTATAGGACTTTACTTTATACTTGTATGTCCTTTTCTCACTAGGCCACAAACTCCTCGAGAGTAAGATCTATGTATAATTGTATTTGCACCTTCAGCATGATGCCTCATTCATAATCAGAATTTGGCATATGGAATTATTGCACATTGTAAAAAAACATTTATAATAAGCATAACTGGGAACATGGTCATACATGCCACAGAATGAACTGGCTCTCAGAAGGGGAATGAGTTGATCATGTCTCTTTCAATCAGGTAATATAGATTTTAAGAAGTTAGATGAAGAAATAGAAGGAAAGTACTTAGAATTCACTGAAAAGAGAAAAAAAGATGGTTATTTCAGGCAAACAGGGCAATGTAGCTAATATCTTCACTTAAATAAAGGGCAAATAGAAAGATGAAAATAAGATAAAATTAGGTAGCCTAACCTAAATATAAAAAATAAATTTGATCCTGTCAAATTGAGTGAGTAGTCATTGACTTTCACTGGTCAAACAGGGAAGTTAACCTTGATTCAACTGAACCAGAAATCATAAAGGTCATTCAGTGACTAATATAGTAATATAGTCTGGTGATAAGTGAGGCAAGAGTAAACCTTATCTTAAAAAAGTAAACTATAAATACTGTGTGTGTGTGTCTGTGTATGTTCAGGGGAGTGACATTAAGTTAATTTTTATTTTCCCTGAAAAAAAGAAAGATTATTAAAACAAACATTGCCATAAAGAATTCCAGGTTTGGATGGATCTAAGAAAAATGAATCAATTTTTTGCTGTTTTTAGTAGAACTGCATCATAGTTTGGAAATGTGTTTCACCAAATAATGATAGTATATAGAACTTAGATGTCAAAGTAGCTGGAAAGGTTTGGCCTCAACTGCATTTAGGTAGCATTTGAAAGGGCATATGATTGCCTGCAATTGTATGTGGAGAAGGGCGATAAAGAGAGAAATTTTTGAGATGGGAGGCAAGGAAGCTGTTACTTTGGGCAGTCAACCAATCAGTAGGCAAAAGTTGCTAGATACTTCTCTACCGTGGATTCTAAAATCTGTACAGATGAGTTATAAGTGACTAGTATCTAAACTTGTTGAGGTATTGTGGAATCAGCAGGTAGAAAAATAGGAAGAGGATTAATTTTTTTAGAGGGCAGAAATGAGATAAGTGATAAAATGTATAGTTTACAACTACAAAATTGTAAACAGTACTTTCCAGCAGATTTCCTGTAGAGCAGTGGTTCTCAACCTTCCTAGTGCCGCGACCCTTTAATAGAATTACTCATGTTGTGGTGACCCCCAACCATAAAATTATTTTCATTGCTATTTCATATCTGTAATTTTGCTACTGTTATGAATTGTAATGTAAATATCTGATATGCAGGATGTATTTTCATTGTTTCAAGTTGAACATAATTAAAGCATGGTGATTAATCACAAAAACAATATGTAATTGTGTATTGTAAATATTTATTTCTAATTACAAATAAATAAAATTTTGTCTTGAATTGTGGTGTAGCATGGGTAACAGTCTTCATATGACAACAGTACACTACATTGCTACATTTTGCTACACCGAGGAGCTGTATGTTGGTTCCTAAGACCATGGGAAATAGGTGTTTTCCCATAGTCTTAGGCGACCCCTGTGAAAGGGTCGTTCGACCCCCAAAGGAGTCGAGACCCACAGGTTGAGAACCACTGCTGTAGAGGGAAAAAGGGAAATTAAAATAACATTGGGAGTCAATGAAATAAACAATGCTTCCTTGGAGACAGGGATGATCTGGCCCCATCTTAATATAGAGGAAAGAATAGAATGGAGAATAAAGAATGGTTAAAGAATCATAGAAATTTTCATCCTAAAACAAAAAGTCACAGGATCCCAGGCAAGGTTTTGAAACCTTGGCACTACTGACATTTGGAATGAAGTAATTATTGGTTATAGAGAGACCTTTAGGTGCATGGGACAACACTCAACCAACTGAGCCTTACCTAGGTAAGGCCTCAATTATGTTTATATCATTATGTAGCTTAAGATAGCCTTAGAGGGGGAGAGAAAAACATTGATCAGTTGCCTCTCACACAAGCCCTGACCAGGGATCAAACCTGCAACCTGGGGTATGTGCCCTGACTGGGAATTGAACTGGTGACCTTTAGGTGCACGGGACAACACTCAACCAACTGAGTCTTACCTAGTTAGGGCCTCAATTATGTTTATATCATTATGTAGCTTAAGATAGCCTTTACCTCATTTCATATTTACTGTACATACTAGGTAGTTCAATGAAAAGAACCAACAGAAATCTTAACTCATTAAGGTTAGTGATCATAAGTGTGAAATCACTGAATTTTAGGCATATACTGGTGTATTCATGATCTACTTTACTCCACATTTTCTAAAGTTAAAGTCCTTTTCCTTTTGGGAGGGATGGATGTTAAGGCTGAGGAACTAGAACTCAAATCACATGAATGCATTTCCGTATTACTTGACATTAAACCTATAGTTTAGGGCTCTATTACTTGTCACACATCAATGCAAAAAAAGTTTGTCACTTTCAGCAGCCTAATTAAAAAAGATAGCGCTTGGCTGAATACATCACACTTTTATAGCAGCCAATCTTTAGGCAAAGCAGGCACAGAAAGCAGCAGGAGAAGGTAGGTGGTTCTTGGCACTCCCCTAAACAAGAAATAATGCATATTGTGTACTTGTGTAATGGGAGATTAGCATTAGTTTTTCCAAAGCAGTTTTACTTCACACAAAATTTCACAAACAGGAGGGGAAGTGAGAAACTAAAAAATAAAGCAGGCAGCATGGCTTGCAATGTTCAAAAGCTCCTCTCTTCATGGCTAACATAGAAAGAACAAATAAGAATTGCATGCAAAATACAACAGTAATAATAGGCCTTGTGTTGACCATGAAATTATTTAATAGAGGCCAAACTGTCAGACTGGTATTTTTTTAAATTATTTTTAAATACGTTTTTATTTATTTCAGAGAGGAAGGAAGAGGGAGAGAGAGATAGAAGCATCCATGATGAGAATCATTGATCGATTGCTTCCAGCACATCCCACACTGGGGATCGAACCCACAACCTGAACATGTGCCCTGACCGGAAATTGAACCCCGACCTCCTGGTTCATAGGTCAACGGTCAACCACTGAGCCATACTGGTTGGGCCAGACTGTTATTTTTAAGAATTACGTTCGTGTATCCTTAAAATCCTCAGCCATATCACTTTTATCCTCATGGTCTTTGCTAACAATAGTTACACATCTGACCCACTCCTTTCAGGCAGTGATTCGAAGAATTTTAACTTTTATCAGTGGCATTAAAATGAATTGTTTTGAACTGTCTTCTAAATTATATGGAAGCATACTGCAAAAGCTAGGCCAAGTCCAACCATTGCCAGTCTAGAGAACTACTAGGTCTTCAGGTCAAATTAAAGCTACTCTGAAGTTTAGAGTCTTAGGTGCTCTAAAAAACATGGTTTAAAACAAGGGATTTTACAGTAACACTGGTCTTGAACTCCAAATTCACCACTGTATATCTTCAGGCAAATTACATATGTGCTCTGAGGCTTTCTCCTTACCTACAAAATAACAGTTGTGAAAATCAAATGAGTTACATCGATGGAAGACAATGTCTATCATCATTCCTGAACATCCTGCACATTCTTGTTGGGGATGCCAAAACGGAAAGGCCCTGACAACACTTTTCCCATTTCTCAGGGCTTTGTTTGTAGCAAGAAACCCTGGATGGAATAATGATAGCTCCCCTCCCCAGACATAGAGCAGGCTTGTGTCTGATTACTATAAAAGTGGTAAATCTGCCAGCCTGGTGTGGCTCAGTGGTTGAGCATCAACCTATGACTCAGGAAGTCATAGTTCAATACCTGGACAGGGCACATGCCAGAGTTGTGGGCTCGATCCCCAGTGGGGGGAAGGGTGCATGCAGGAGGCAGCCAATCAATAATTCTCTCATCACTGATGTTTTTCTTTCTCCCTCTCCCTTCTTCTCTGAAATCAATAAAAATATATATTTTTAAACAAGAGGTAAATCCTCTAAGTTCAGTGTTCCTCTCCTGTAATACAACTCACTACCTATGTAGAAATCCATCCTGATCCATTTCATGGGACTTAAGACCATAGTGTACCAGTGTGTCAGTGACATTTTGGCTATTGCTTTTGCAGTGAATAATAAACTGTGTTTTGTCTCTCATCCAGGAGTCTTGTGTCTTCTGCAACCATCCAGAAAACAGTAACAGGTAGTAAGCAGGATTAAAACCCAGACCATACATAGTTCTTGACAAATATATGCAAGGCACTAAGAATAGCAACCAGTATACATGAGATTGTTCATTGAGAATCACCTCTGGGCAGGCTTGAGTACTGTACTTGGTCAGTGAATCAAGGCAAACCACCCAGGAATTAGAATGACCTAGGGCAGAGTCAGCATTCTCTAGGGTCCTGCTTACAGAGCATGGTTAAAACATGGTTGACACTTCACTGAACTGGGCTAACTCAAACTCCCAAAACAGGACAGTAATATGAAATAGAATGTTCACCCATTAACATTCAGTATGAAACAGTTATCTTCCATGTTTTTTAACTTTTCATCTAACTGAAACCCAGATGTCATGTGTCGGAAACCAAATATTGTTCTCACTAAATGGATGTAAACAGGAAGCCAGAAGGCTGGTCAACCTTAATTACTCTGAAAGGTCAGAGCTAATTACTCACTGTTTAGTTGAAACATTATTGGTTGAAGCAACCTATATGTTTGTTTCTTGTTAATTTCTGTTTTTGTTATTTCCTGCCTAAAGGCTAGGGGTGTGTCCCAAAGCCTTAATAAAAGGGAGAAAAAGGCCAGAGCAAGGGGCAGTCCTTTCCACTAGAGGAAGGCTCCCGCCTGGCCCCCCAATATCGCCAAATTAATGCTTTCTAGTCTCTCATTTAGTTTGCGTGCGGCCTCCTTCAGAACCCGAACCCTGACCCGGGAACCCTGAACCACGCAGGACGTGGAAAGAGGTTCCCACAGTCATGGATTTATGTTAGGGCCAACTCATTACTGCTCTCAATAACCTTTGATTCCCAGTATATTAGAACTGAATGGAACCTGGAAGACTGTTTATTTCAACTCCCTTATTTTACAGAACTGACATCCAGAAAGAAGATATATAAATGACTTACCTAGAGATATATTTTCAAAGTAGTCACCTTACACTCTACATAATCTCTTTAAACTGCCAGGAACTAACTCTTAAAAAAAAATAGGATCAGTTAGATATCCTACTTGCCTATTTCAACTCTATATATAGCATATGAAATACTCTTAGAATCTATAAAATAAAATGTGGAGTCCTGAAAACGTGAAGTAATCGTACTAAGATCAAAATGTAGTTTCTACTCATTTCTGGCAACATGGTAGGTGACGGGTATAAATGGAAGATGCTTTTAAATACATCTCTGTCACATTCAGTAATTGATTTCACATCCAATGGCCACCCTTCTGCATATTATTTCTGTGGCCAGGCAATAGCATTCACCATTAATAATATTCGCTGAAACCAGTGAAAACCACAAGGAATCAGATGATCTTCAGAGTCAGAAACACACAAATGCTAACAATATTTAAAGGGAGGGGGTCGAAAACAGGAATTTGTAGCATAACGTATCTTGATCCACAGCTACAATAGAGCTGGTAGAAGAGTGTGGAAAATCAGGCCTGAGCCCTGCACAATTCTGACTTTAAAGTATAACTAATGCCTCAATTCCATTTTATACAGAGATACACTTAAAAACTTAGTACTTGGCCTCAGACCTACTCAACTTACATAAAAATCAAGCCCTTGGATCTCTCAGAAATTCGTAAGACCATCTGAAATGGTTTGATGAAGCAAGTATAGGCTTTACTGAGAAAGCCTAAGAATTTAGAGATTAGAGAACATGGGTTGGCCCTGCTTTGATAAAACAAATACATGAAAAGCCAAACCACCAGCATCGATATAATATCCAGGCCATTTTTATTTTTTTGCATTGTAAAATTATTCTTCCTTTTAATAGCTTGTTTAAAAATCATTAGCTTCTCAACCAAAAGGGAGGAAAACTGGAAGCTAATGCACTGCCAATGAAAAACAAGCTGTGATGTCAGCCTAAGAAAAGATTGTTTCTACTCACAAATGTTTTATGTACACACTGACCCCTCTAGAAAACATTGATTTTGTTAATATACTCAGCTGCAGAGAATATTATTAGAGTAAATGCTTCTGCTAAATTTATTTTAACCCATCTTAATTTGCTATATGTTCTGGCCTTATATCATGGGCAATGTATATGAAAGTAAATTGAAGTTATGACACTAATTTCCCAAAAATGCAGTCTTATCCATCAGTCTGTAACCATGTGAAACATGTGGAATAATAATATTAAGAAAATTACTGGGAAGAATGTAGAAAGGGAGTCGCCTTAACTAAGAGGAAGTAATGAACAAAGTGAACCGATAGCCTAGGTCCTCAAGGACACAAGCCTCTACATTTGAGGATTGCAATATTTTAAAAGCACATGTAGTCAGGTTTAGGACAACATGTTACACAGATATACGCCTTCCCCTCCCCTGCCCCCCAGAATCCATGACAAATGGAAATACCTATTCTAAATGAGATACTAAAACTCTGTCCCGTGCCTTGCTAAATTCCCCATCAGGTTTCAAAACAAAATCCATCTGGTTTAATTACAGTAGCTAGCCCACTGGCACCTTTGTGTGCATTAGAAAAGGTGACTCCTTGAAAACATAGTCTTGTGACTGGGCACATGATTTGGTAAGTGCTATGACTTCTATGGTATTTCACCCTTGAGTTGGGCCCCACCATACACAGTGGCCCTGGTCTCTAGCACACACTTTAAGGTTCAAAATACAAGTGTAAAGTCTATGTAAAGCCTTAGTTTCTATATATAGAATCATCCTAAACAGTTCAGCAAGCATAAAATCTCAAATGTTTAATAGCATATTACCAGTGATTGATTTCAAAGCATATAAAACACTATCTCCTTAGCTTTCGCTCTCCTGGACAAAATAAAAGGAGGAAAGGCTATCTGTCCAGCCCCAACAATTATCACTTATCTCCTGTTTGGAGGAAAATTATCCATCTAATTCGGTCAGTAAAAGGATAGCCTAGAAGTTGCAGAGTGGAGATGGATTACTAAAAAGTTGAGAAATTATAAATCTATCACCTCCCAGCACAATAACAGCACTAAATTGCTTTCTGGAAGACAGTGGTTACACAATTTCTTTAGTAAATCTGTGTGGAGAGTAGGCCACTTGCATAAGTTAATTCTCATACTTACCCACTCCACACCTACCCAGCTCTATCACCTCATTAGTATAGCCTGATTTTCAATTTTAACCCCACAGATGTTTAAATAAGGAACTTTAACAATTCAGAGCGCCTCGTTCAGATTTAGCAACCTAGAGTCTATTAAAAGGGCTAGAAATAAAGCCACCTCAAGTACCAAAATGGCAATTGTATTGAAATAAAAACTAGAGCTGGTAACATAAACTTAGGTGTGTGTGTGTGTGTGTGTGTGTGTGTATCAAAAAGCTAGATGAGCCCTTTACCTAGAACTCAAAGACACATTTCCTTCAACATTGATCTACAGCATTTCTCTGGGAGAAAGTCTTACACATAAACCCCACTTGACAAATTGCAAATGAAGAATGCATGATTACCCAACCAGTGAGTGGAGCCAAAAGTCTTAATCTGCTCTATTTCCTATGGCACATAGCAGCTATTTTAAGGAGTATCTCCACACTTATATAGTCAACCTTTCCAGACATTTCTATAGAATTACAGATAGAAGAGCATTTAATTGGATGTGATACTTTAAGGTAGCCCTTTACGTAGAATAACTTTGACTATGATTTCACCATTAATTTAAAGCTGTATTTGTTAAAGGAGGTCAGTGACATGTACATTAATTAGGCACATGTTAGATTAAAATCTAATTATTTTTAGGCCATTAGGGATATTTGATTATGAATTGTTAGGTGATATCAAGGAATATGTTAATTTTTAAAGATGCAACAGTGACATAGTGGTTACATTTTTTTTTCTATCTTTTTTTTAATTAATTTTTTATACATATCTTCCCATTGCCCCCCCCTCCCTCCCAGGCATACCCCAACCCCCCAGTGTCTATGTTCATTGGTTATGATTATATGCATAGATACAAGTCCTTTGATTGATCTCTTATCTACCTCACCTAACTTTAATCTTCCTGCTGTAATTTCACAGTCTGTTTGAAGCTTTACTGTCTCTGTATCTATCCTTTTGTTCATCAGTTTATAATGTTCTTTATTATCCCCCAATGAGTGCGATCATGTGATGCTTCTCCTTCATTGACTGGCTTATTTCGCTAAGCATAAGGCTCTCCAGTTCTAACCAGGTTGCTGCAAATGGTAAGAATTCCTTCTTTTTAATGGCAGCATAGAATTCCATTGTGTAGATGTACCACAGTTTTCTGATCCACTCATCTGCTGACGGGCACCTAGGCTGTTTCCAAATTGTGGCTATGGTTACATTTTTTTTAAGTCAGTAATTTTTAGAGATGCACACTAAGTACCTAGGAGTAAAAGGATATGATATCTAGGATCTGCATTAAATACTTTAGCAAAAAATAAATAAAGGATGGATGGATGAAGCAAATATTGAAAATCAAGGTAACTGTGTTTATTCTTGTGTTATTAGTTATTATTTTCTATACGTACAACTGTACACCTACTTTTGCCTCATCCTGTACGTCGATAATGGATATGTGGTGGTTCATTAGACTATCCTCTCGACTCTATAGTATATTTGAAATTTTCATGTTTTATAGGCTTAGTCAGCCCTTATTACAAAGAAAGTAGAAACTTAATTTTATCTATTACTTTTTTTTTAAAGATAACATTTTTTAATATTTTTAAACCAATAAAGATGCTTGTTTAGGATTCACATCAGTAGTCGCTGATTGAGTAAATGCTAAAGACTTACATTCAAGTGCTTAAAAGATTACTGCACAGAAATTTGATACTAAGAATCTTTGCTCAGATGCATCTTGGGCTCATTAAAGATGATATGATGTAGGAAACAATAGTGGTATTTAAAGCCCAATCACTCTCAAGACAGGCTAAAATAATATAGCTGTGAAGACATTCCACAAGTGGGGTCATTGACACCAAAAAATGGTATTAAAAAAAAACCTCATACAGTCTTCTGGCATTTCATACCAACCATTGGACGAGGTAGTAATATAAAGTATTGCAATTCAAAATATAAGGTCAGCACTAACTTTAAACATTGCTAAAGCATTGTATGTAATTCTTTAAATCATAATGTAGTGAAAAACAATTAGAATCCATACAAAACCAGATTTTTAAAAAGTAAAAATGGGAATATTTAGTAAATTTACTCAAATGAAGCTTAAATGATACAGAGCTGAAAATAGTAGAAATCTATATACAATAGAAAGTGAATATAAATTAGCCAATTCTATGAACATTTCCAGCTAAGCATACATACAAATACATATTCACTTTTCTTTTACATAGTAATAACACATACATACATGATAGCAATTCTGGCAAAAAAATTCATACTTTTTAAAAATATATATTTTATTGATTTCAGAGAGGAAGGGAGAGGGAGAGATAGGAACATCAATGATGCAAGAGAATTATTGATTGGCTACCTCCTTCACACCCCCTACTGAGGACAGAGCCCAAAATCCTGAAACCTGGGCATGTGTCCTTGACCAGAATGGAAGTCAGAACCCTTCCGTCTGCAGGCCAATGCTCTATTCACTGACCAAACTGGCTAGGGCCCCTCATTCACTTTTTTTGTGGGTGAGAGCAACTAACAAGTTAAGGACAGATAATAGTTCCTCATAATTTTGAGCAGATCTTAACCAGAGCTTGTGGATATCTATCACAGAACAAGAAATAAGAATTTATTTCAAAGATTGTGCCCAATGTCTTTTCTCCCTTGGGTGAGTACCAGGATTGCCAGGTGATTGACTCAGTAGCCTTTGGGAAACAATTAAATCCTAATGAAGTCGTGGATTCTACCCAGGCTGCCTAAATAGCTACCTAGAAGCTTGTCACTTGAAGTAGGCACCACACCTGTCAGAGCTCTACCAGAAGAAGAAATTGGCAGCCAATTTACTGGTCTGTATTTAGTAGCAAGATAGCTTCCTCTCCCAAAAGCAATACAGAAAAGCTTTCATTAAGCCAAAGCTTGTGCAAATGGTGGTTAGTAAGAATTTTGTTTTCTACATTTCTTTATGAGAAAGGCATCAATACCCTTTTCCCCAGGCTGCTTCACGTAAGCAAGCAAGAATTGGGATTCGATTGAGTGTCTGTTCAAGCTATAGCCAGAGTAAACCATTTAGATTGAAACTGATGCAGCCTGATCAGGTAAATAAGTTTTAAATTAGTACAAGTTGATTTCTTTCTATTACTTACATTAATAATAAGTAGCTATGTAAAAATATATCTGGACCTTTCTTTGCATGCATCATTTTTTGGGGAATCTTCCACATGGGTGTTTTCTACAAGATGCCCACTTAGATAGCAAATATATAGTCATAGTTCAAGTCACCTGGCCATCACCTTAGTTTCTTCAGGCTTGAGGCAAAAATAAAGTATCAAACAGCCAAAATCTAACAAAAGGAACTGGTTTCTTCTGCATGGCAGATTGAATATAGGAATAGGAGAAAGTTGGGTCTTCAATAACAATCTCTATGGTGCTAGAGATAACTAGTAATATTTAGGCAAATGCGCTGGTTCATATAAATTCACATATATTATGTATGTACTATTTTCAGAGCATCCTGTTATTTACATGTTCTATGATTTCACTTCAGTGACATGTTACTACCGAGAGCTAGGTGGAGTACAATTATAATTGCTCCAAAAAGGAACCAAAAAAAAAAAAGAGATTGAATAATTTTACTCCTTCAGAGTCCCTGAAGCATAATGACTCAGTGTTATTGCTAACTTTGACAATAAAAGTGCTAGCTTTTAAACCTATCTCTGGATCAGACCCCTTAACACATCAGTGACTCAGTTTCCTTATTTCTATAACAGCAGCATGATTCCTAACAAGACAGGTGTCATAAATACATCATTTTTAAATGCTTCTAAATCAAAGAAAAGAGTAACCTGGTTCTTTATAAAAATAAAAAAAAAAGTACAGTGACCAAAAAGTTACACTCACATCTTATATTCATTCAATGGAAAAAAATTAACAGTAAAAGGACAGAATGCATAATGCTCTAAATGGACAAAATAATTGTGGAGAGAATAAGGAATCAATAAATGTATAACCAACCATATTATGCTACTTTATTCTACGCTAGAGGCCCAATGCATGAAAATTCATGCAAAAGTAGGCTTTCCTTCCCCCGGCTGCCGGCACTGGCTTCCCTCTGGCACCCAGGACCCGGGGTGGCTTCCCTTGGGCCACCTGCAGGCACATGGGACCAGCTGGCTTCCCTCCAGCCGTGACTTCTGGAATGATATCCAGAAGATATCCAGTCTAATTAGCATATTACCATTTTATTATTATAGATAATAAAACCTTAATATGCTAAGTGTCCAGTTGGCCTTTCAACCAATCAAAGCATAATATGCTAATGATATGCTAAGGCTGCTCAACCACTCGCTATAATGTGCACTGACCACCAGGGGGCAGTCAACCAGTGGCTATGACATGAACTGGGAAGGTGCTTTGACCAGTAGATGAGCTTGCTGCTGGGGTCCAGCTGATAGGGACTGAACAAGTCAGGCTGCTCATGCCCTGGAGCCCTCCGGTGGTCCCTCCCCAGCTGGCCAACTTCCCGCATTCCTCCTCAGCCATGATCATGCACCCATGGGGTCCCTCGGTCTGGCCTGTGCCCTCTCACAATCACGGACCCCTCAGGAGATGTCGGAGAGCTGGTTTCAGCCTGATCTCGCAGGCCAGGCCAAGGGACCCCACTGGTGCATGAATTCGTGCACTGGGACTCTAATATAATAATAATGTTAGAACTATCATATTGCAAGAAATCCATTGGCCATCTAACCACAATACATTTGACTCAGGTAATTTAAGAGGTTTACAATAATGTTCTATATATTTGCATAACAATATACAATTTCCTAATGCTTTCTCAGTCAATTACTGTATTTTAGCTAAACCACTTTGTGAAGCAAATCAGGCAGACACGATCTCAGGACTGGCAGCTCTTAATCAAAAGGTGCAAACTTCTGGTGTTAAATGGTTCATCAGAGATCACAAGCCAATAAAAGACTTGACAAACACTGGAACTCAGGTCCTTTGGCCCTCCATTCAGTACTCTTTGCCAATAATATAAAGTCTCCTACTAATAATAATAAAATTTTTCTTACATCATCATCCATTTTGGTACTATTTCTCTGCATGGAAGTTCAGACTCTAATATCAGAATAGTTCAAACAAACAAGGGAGTAAGGGTGTTCTACCAGCCAAGAAGTTTCTTGAATTTCAAAATTAGAGAAATGACACAAAACAATGTACAGAACAAGTTCACTTGATGGAGTATGTGCACTAAGTTTTTTTAAAAAGGCACATAAAAGTAAACATTTATTTTTTTAAGCCTCTTTTCAACAATTTAACTCTCAAAATGTCTGGCCTACAGAGAAAGAATTCCCAACAAATAATAATTTGAGTAGTTTTACACCCAATTGCTGTCCTACAAAGCTTTTTTTTTTTTTAAAGGCATACAGCAGGACCCTTGCCAGAAGCACTTTAAAATCTTTGCAGATACAAGATCAGCATATAACATTCAGATTCAAAATAGCTAGGAGCTCAAAATAAAGAAAACTTTCAGTAATGTGAAGTAATCAGTGAATGTTTAGTGGAAGAATGACAGCATTTTGAGACAGGAGCTGGGCTGTGAACCACAGGTAAGATTTCTAAAGGAGGACCAGAGTGAGCATTTCAGATGTGTTGAAGATGTTCAAGGTGGGTGTCAGGAGAGGCTATGAAATGACAGGAGGAAACTGAGATGCAGAAAAACATGCGGAATAAATGGATAATCTGCGATTGGAATCCAGGTCACCAACTACAAACGTCCCATTGTTTTTACACCATGCTGCTCTTCCTAATTGTTCTTCTTGCCTCCATTCCAGCACTCCTCTCCAAGAAATTCTCCATTGTAGTGTTTTCTTCTGAAAAACAGTTCTGATTGAGTCAATCTCCTGTTTAAATCTCTTAAATGGCTTGCTATGGCTTTCACAAAAAAAGCTGAACCTCTAACATGATATACAAATATGCATCATGTTCTGTACTCTCTTTTCTAGTAGGCCAACCATGTATACCCTTTGTTTCAGCCATTAACACCTGCCCACAGTTCCTTTATTGGACATGCTACTGGTTTTCTGTTTGCATATGTTGTTCTTTCAACTTAAAATGTCTTTCCCTTGCCTTTTTCAATTAATGGTCTATTCTTCAAGCCTTGGTGCAAATGTCACCTACTATATTAGCCTTTCCTTACCACACTCCAGCATCCATTTAGTTTTAGATGCTTCCCCATGATGATTTCACACCATCCTCCTATGCATGTTCTAATCATTCTTTATCACACAGCTCTTTAATCTTAATTAACTTCTCTGTCTCTGTTTCTCTTCCTTCCCTTATATCACTAGCCCTAAGAATAATGCTTAGCACACCATATATGCTCAGTAAATGTTACATAAATGAAATAATAAAGTTCAAAATTTATTAATTAAAATCAAACAGAATTTAGTCAATTAAAAGCAATAACCAAATACTCAGAAAGTTATTTAATAACCAGAAAATTAACTTGTTGCTTCAAGTTACTAATTTAACTCTACTATGGAGGGAACCAAAGGCTTCAGGTATCATACAGAAACACAAAGTCAAAACACAAAAACATCACAGAATAATAAGCTACTCTACACCATTTTGTGATATGAGGGGTGTTAGTTCTACCTTAACACTAGCCTCTCTTAATTGTTAGGTCGCTGCCTTAAACATGTGGAATTCAATCATACCCCTTCTAGAGCTCTAATTCTTGATTTGACAAAAAAAACATTCCATGGTTGATATCAAGATACTAATTAATCTAAGACTCATGCTATTGGACAAAATGCTACAATCTGGGCCTCACCAGATAGTTACATGAAATACAAAGCTCTAATACTAATGTATTATTCAATATATGATGAATCCCAAATAAGATTGCCTTCATTAAAAAGAATCAAAATAAAAGGATCATTATAAGGAGGCACAGATACAAATTTTGTTAAATTTGACTGAATTAATCTTAAACAGAAGTCATTAAAGTCCTAAAATGTCTCTCTGAAAAAAGTCTCACTAATGCCCATGAGAAGCTGAGGATATAAAGAAAAGCAAGTTCTTCAGTAGAGAAAACATGCCCACCGTCTCCAGTTTTCAGAACAATGAGGAACTAAAATGAAAACCAAACAATCATAATCCTCAAACTTTATGAACCCACCGTATGATAGCTATTGAATTAATTTTTCTACTTTGTGGAAACTTTCACTTAGGTTAAGCTATATTGACATTGTGCAATTAATTTCTTTTTATCCCCAGGTGAATTATCTTCAATATCCATCAGTCCTGTAGTCAGTGCTATTTCCCAGTAACTTCAAGTGGAATCAACTGGCATTTCCTGTTTCCTTCTCACTTTCTTTCTCTCCCCCCACTCCCCCCATTACCCCTATCCCCCCACCCCCCACTCCACCCCACCCCCGCCTCTGGTAACCCAATAGTTTTTATTCTTCTATAGGTGACAGATGCCTTTGAGAAAACTGATGAAGGCTATGGGGCCCAGAAAACTACCTACACTCAATTTTTTTCAGACAATTTCAGGAGTTTAAGAACTGCTGTCACAATCACCTACACAAATAATTTCTATTACCATATGGCTCTCTTTTATAATCCCACATGCAGACAAACACAGGCACACAATTAAGGACTATTATACTGATTAAAAACATAATACACAAAATAATAAAACTTAGTCTAGATAAAGTTTTATCTTACCAGAAATATTTTAAGAATTCCATATTAACTTTTATCTAAAAGGCCTTTAAAGAAAATGTTGAGCACTTCAATAAGACAACTCAAAATAAGGAGTAAGGCATTTATCAAAAGAAGTTTACTAAGTTTTGTTGTTTGGTCAACTTGCTCGTCTCAAAATAGTGCTGAAATATCTTCCTAAATTT
Organism: Lasiurus cinereus; assembly: GCA_011751065.1. Taxonomy (NCBI): domain Eukaryota; kingdom Metazoa; phylum Chordata; class Mammalia; order Chiroptera; family Vespertilionidae; genus Lasiurus; species Lasiurus cinereus. Next base: position 7,061,529 of record JAAGEH010000037.1, read on the forward strand.
GTATTTCTGAACTTTGACACATCTGCTCATAAAATCATGTAAGGCCCAAATGTTATATTTGAGCAAAAAAAGAAAAATTCCCACTGATATTAACACTTGGATTTAAATACTTGTTCTATTACATCAAGCTGTGCTCAACACCAAACAGGAACTGAAAGTGACACTGCCTCGTAACTATCTAGTTACTTTGTCAAGCAAGTAAAACATAAAAGATAACACAGGACAAATGGCCAAAGGGAAAAGAAGAATATAATCAAGGTGTTATTTATCAACAGGCAGAGATAAGTGCTTGTACTTGGGAGCATACTTCCTAAAACTGAAAGGTTCTTGCAGGTTGCACCAAACTATTCGTGCAAACTTACGAAATCACTGTTTTATTTTTGTTTAAACTTTTAATCATTGTTTAAACCACAGTTTTGTGCTGGATCAAAATTAAAAGGAAATATGACCACTCTTTTACCACAAACTGATAAATTTCAAAATCACAACATCAGAATTTTTAAGTACATTAAACTTTGGTGATACACTCACAAAACTTTTCCAACTTTCATGACAGTGAGGGTACCCATTAAGCCCAACATAGACAATTCGCAAAGACCTTGTGACTCAGTTTCTTCATTTGTAGTTACTGGGGTAACAAGACACATCAAGTAACTAAATTCTCAATTTGCCTCAAGTTAGGGTAGAATTGTTGAAACTTTCAAGTTGTCATTTTTTTTCTACCCAACTGGGTCCTTTCCCACATAATGGAAGGCTGCATATTTCCTGAAACTATAACACTATGACCACTGTTTTCCAATGTGAAGGCAAATAGGTGGCAAGAGAAGTTATAGCAGGTACACAGCAAATTGGCCAGATGCCATAAGAAAGGCTTCAGTTAAGTTACCCTCTCCTTCCTAATTATAAAGTTGCTGTTTAAAACTGAAAACTAGATGAGCAACATGTGGCTTGTGCTTCCGAGCTAGACTAACGACGTTAAGACAGAAGTAACTGCTGAATTTGTGCAGGCAAACCGTTTCCCCTCATGCTACCCGAATTAGAAAGTTTACCAAAAAAGAGGAACCCTTTTTACTGATGAGTAGAGAGAACTCTAGTATTTCCCAATGTAATACCGGGCCCATAGATTTCATTCCTCTGCACTTGAAGTCAGTGACAGGAAATGAACTGCTACCACTGGTTCACACACTTCGGACGGTGGGATTTGTGCAGACTGCCTTTCAGAGTTCTGAATCAACTAAGTGGAAGCGCTGGCTGCCTCCGCCTATTCACACACGACAGTTGGTGGTTCCTCACCCAGCCTCCAACTCCCACGCTTCCCCCCATTCTTCCAAAGAAATGTTTCTTAGAAGAGCACATGGAGAGGCGGGGGGAGAAGAGGGAGGGGGAGACTCACGCAGGCGTCTCTTAGATTTCTGGTACAGTGGAAAGACGTGGAGGTGGGGGCGGGGGGGGGCTTCGTTGTGTGTTTTTTGTTTCGTAGGATTTTTTTATTTTGTAAGTCTGTGGGTAGGCTCCCAAGTATTTGGACTGCAGGGAAGCGCGGTTTCGCAGCCCGGACCCTAAAAGGGGCCCTAGAGGCAAAACCCAGCAACTGACAGGGGTGGGAAGGGAATAGAATGGCGCAAAGAAGGGTTGCACCCACAAGTCAGACAAACAGACCTGCCCAGTACTCGGGGTCTCCCCAAGTTGGGGTGGGGCCTTTCTCCTTCCCAGGCTGACAGGAGAAAGAGGTTAAGTAAAGAAGGGGGTGCTCTTCCGCCCCCACGCCGTCTCCGCGCCTCGGCGTGGCCGCTCGGAGCGGCTCCCCAAGTTGCACAGCGAGGTCGCGGTCACCCTTGGGAGGGGGCCCCGGGGGCCCCCGCGTCCAACGGCAGGAGGATTCCGGGGATCTCGCTGTCCCCAAGGCCGGCGAGGGCTGCGGGAGCACTCACCAATTTGGGCTTGTTTTTCGTTTCCTCTTCGTTGGCGGCCCGGCTTCCCGTGCTCCGCTTGTTGCTCCGGCCCCCACTGGGCTCCTCGCTGCCGCCTCCCGCTCCCGACGCCGCCGCCCCGGGCTGCTCCATCTTTCTCAGGCCCTGTCACCTGTGCCCTGTAACCCCACCTCTCCTCCACTGAGGAAGCCCCTCGGGGTGGTCCCACGGCTCCACGCAGATTCGGGAGCACTTCTCCCTGGGAGGACGTGTGTCTGTCTAGGGAGCAGCAGATTTCAGTCCCTGGGGACTCCGGAATCCCAGGCACCCCTAAGGCCACACGCCCTTGCCACTACTCAGCAACTGGGCAAGCCCTGCCCCTGAGCAGCTGCAATTACCACTACCGCCGACACCGCCCTCAGGGCGGTGTTTAGGGTGGAGAAAGTGCGTGCCTATCTCTTTAAGAGGCCTCCACACACGTGATTCATCAAAGTGCCCGCAGTCTGCGCCTGGGCTTTGAGAACTGTTTCCTCCCGGGGAGCCGGCCGGGCCACTGCCAGTGAGCATGCTGGCGCGGCGACCGGAGCCCAAGGAGAGGACTTTAAGCTGTGGTTAAGCACTGATTTCACGTCCAAGGGGCCTTGCGTGGGAAATGGGAGGGAACTAGTCCAGAGAGCGGAAGTGCAGCCCATTTTAGAGATGGGGAAACTGAGGTGGGAGGATTCACGTGTGAGTTTCACTGCAGAATCTACCTGAGTAGCAGCTTTCACTGGTGTAAGCCAAAGCACCTTCCCTAGCAGCGGCCTTGCTAGGAGGGGCGAGGGGTGGGATGGTGTCCTGCTATGCCCTGTGGGAGGGGCTGATTTGGCAAGGCAACTGGCATCCCTTAGAGCGCTAATGAATTGCCAGACTGTGTGGGTCAAAGTGGGAAGAGTGGGTGCTTTCTTTTTTTAAATATCTTTTTAATGTATTTTATTGATTTTTTACAGGGAGGAAGGGGGAGGGATAAAGAGTTAGAAACATGGATGAGAAAGAGACATCGATCAGCCGCCTCCTGCACGCCCACGCCCCCTACTGGGGATGTGCCCTCAACCAAGGTACATGCCCTTGACCGGGATACCGGAATCGAACCTGGGACCTTTCAGTCCGCAGGCCAACGCTCTATCCACTGAGCCAAACTGGTTCTGGCAAGAGTGGGTGCTTTCTATTGCCTTGGTTGCATGCGCCAAAAAAAATTGTCTTTCTTTATTCCCATGCTGCTGGGTAGTAGAAGCTGCAGGCATCTGCCACGTAATCCCCCAGTGGATGTAAGGCTTTTTAACTACAGCACCTTCACAGAGCGAACAATTGGATTTCGTGCTATTCCCAGTTTCCCGAACTACTTTAGGTGTAGGGTTGTTGTGAGGAGTGAAAAGGATCACGTGTGTCCAAACTTTGTTTAAAATGTAAACCTCTAGACAAATGCTCCGTGTCTTTGTGCAGCAGCAGCAGGGCACTGCCAGTATTGTTAATCATTAAACCTTGAGTTGTCAGGAAGAGGCCCACGCAACATTTTCCCATCCTTTTTTTAACAGAGCCCTTTAATAAAAATAATGTTCACACTGAGAATATTCAAGACAGAGCAGGGTTTGAATGAACCACCGTCATAGAATAAAAGCACATATGCTAGGGAAGCTCCATGAAATGTAAATTCAGATACCATGCCTATCGCTCCAATATCTTCAGGCTATGACTCCTTTTGCCCTTCTCCCCTTTCACCTAAATTCAACTCTGCTGAATCTATTTTCTTTATGAACGTACTTATTGAGTGCATTAGAATAAATTGGACTATACTATAGGCTGATGAGGCAATTAACTTGAACAGTAGAGTGAAAAGAAAGTTAGACATCAACAGTTTTAATCCCTGTGATGCCATTAACTATCTTTTTAATCCTGCTGATGGTAAACTACCCAGGGACAGCATAGAAAAGGGAATGTAAGCTGCCAAAGAGGGTGGACAGGGAGCCCTATGTTAAATTTGATTTGTTGACGTTTCTCTTTGATTTAACTTTGCACATATATTTTGAATTTGACTTGCTACACATGTGCATGCATGCACACACATGATTTAAATTTCTTAGAAGTCACCCCACTGAAAAACTGCATGAAAGTGAATGCTGCAAAAAGACGTGACCTGTTTGTCCAATGCTTTCACATAATTCCTGTTTGGGAGATAGAGATATAGGCCATTGCTGGGAGGTTTTCAAGCTCAAATGTTGCCCCCGCCCCACCGGGCCGGTTTGGCTCAGTGGATAGAACATCAGCCCTTGGACTGAAGGGTTTCAGGTTCGATTTTGGTCAAGGGCACATACTTCAGTTGCAGGCTCGATCCCTGGCCCTGGTTGGGGTGTGTGTGCGAAGCAACCAATTGATGTGTCTCTCTCACATTGATGTTTCTCTCTGTCTCTCCCCCTTTCTTCCTTTCTCTCTAAAAATCATTGGAAAAACATCCTCTGGTGAGATTAATAAAACAAAACAAAACAAAAAGACGCTCAGTAATCTACTCAGTAAGACCTTTACTGAACTCCTTAGAGTACACGGGGTGATATGAAGAGCGCAGTGAGTTATACAGATGAAGCAGACATTGTTTTTGCCACTTAGAACCTTACTGCCTACTGGGAAAGGCAGACTGTTACAGAGCCACACTTAAGCACAACAGATATGAACTGGGAGCCCAGGAGCACAGGAGGGAAGTACCCACTGGAATAACAGAGGCTCTGGAACACCTTCCCAAAGAGGATGATGTTTGAGCTGAGTCTTCAAGGTGTAAAGTCAGTATTTCTTGACATCCTACTGAGTGTTAGGTACTGTGCGAGGTTTTGTGGGTATGCTGGTGAACAAAACAGATGTAGTTTGCTCTTACAGAACTGTCCAGCTATTGGGAAGGGTATTAAGCAAAAATATACTGAGTGAATATGAAGCAAAGAAGGTGAATGCAGAACATTCTAGGCAAACAAAATAGCAATAGCACCTGTGCAGAGACCTTGTGGTTAAAAATTGGAGGCATGGCAGGCGGGGGTGGGGGGGGTGTTACTGTTAGCAAGAGAAGCAAAGCACATGAGCAGCTTCCAGATCATGAAGGTTCCTATCTGTAGGTCTCATTGGTGTTGTTTTAAAAGCGGGGAAGGCATTATAGTACAAAGACTTCTGTTTGGAGGGTGTAAATAGACTTAAAAATGGGTTGCCATTATTTTACATCTAAGATTGGGCTTCACCATCCTCACTCAGGCCAGGCAAAGCAACATTTAAAATCAAGTTAAAGGTACTTGTAAAACATACATAATCTTCATTAGGAAAGTGAAAGACTCTGTCCCTGTTATGGCTTATACTTGACTTTATGGTGGTTATCTCAGCCCCGTCTGAATTCTTGATGTTTGTTATTCAGCATTTTGCTCTAGTTAATTACAAGCAAACACCCTTCCTTCAGGCATCAGCGTCATTGGCCTCTCTTAAAAGTTGACACACAAAGGAGCTCTCCTGCAAGAACACTGTGTCCACTGATTACGAACCAGGCACCGCACCAAGTACACTCCAGAAGCTTCTCTGACTGCAGCTCCATTTCTTGATTTTTACCTTTAAGACACAAATAAACTCATGGATTGAGAGACAACTTTTCTCGGATTCTGAAGAAAGAAGGAGGTTACCACCATCAGTTGGGATATCAAACATGTATGTTAGAGCCACTGACCTTTTGGTCTCTCCATCTGGCCTCTCATGAGTCTAGCACCCAGTGAACACTAAAAAGCCAGCCCTGGAAGAAAAGAAGCATAAAAGGCTACTAGGCTCTAGTTATTTTCAAATTGATCCTAGACCCATCCATTAACCCAGAGGTTTCTGATGATCCTTATAACCTTCCCCTGGCTTTCTGTGTCTCTTTTCTGCTGCGTGTTCTCATCTAAACAACCTGGGCCATTAATAGAGAAATTGAAGGAAATAGGAATTAAACAAATATGAGAAGTAACCACATTCAAGGTCATGGAAAAATATTTATGAGTTAAAGTTTGCCTAAAATCAACAAGTATTTATTAAGCATGTACTATATAGCCAGCACCACACTAGATGTCCAGCAGATAATAAAAGTATCAGACATTCTGCAATATTATCACATGTGTCTTCCTACAAAAATCTCTTGTTCAGCAAAATTGCACACTAAAAATAATAGGACTTCTGGGTGAAATGTGGTCAGGAAAGATCACTTAAATCCATACAACTTTGTAATCAGAGCACTAATGAAAACAATAACTATCCTAATAAACACACTCAGGAGATTACATTTCCACTGGCTTTTGTATTCACCATCACAGTCATCAATCTCAGTAATCTTCATGATTCCTCTTTACCAATGTGGGTCCTCAAAGGCAGTCACTCTGAATAGATGTCATTTTCATCAGAAATTGAGGAGGACCCAACTTTTAAAAAACGCATAGTGAAAGGTCTTCACAGGTTCATTATCAACACTCACAGCTTCATCAGATAGTCTAATGTGGAAATTTCAGTTGTTGAAGCCACTAAATCAGTCACACTAAAGGGTCAGAGTCTTTATGCAGAATTCTTCTCTTTTTCTAAAAGTCTTCATATATTGCTAAGACTTCTCCTTAATTATGAGAGAGCTTGCTCCTGATCACTGCAAAACTAAAAATGCTAAGAAAATTCATCCATGAACCAACCAGCTAAACTTATTTTGATGTCATTCTTCTATTTACCAATGCTAATGTGCTATTCGTGGTACATAAACACAGTGGGGCAGACTGTAAAAAGTAAAATCTCTGCCATCCATAGGTACCAAATCTAGTCCATAAAACAAACAAGAAAACAAATTTGGGGAACAGTAAGAGGGAATTAGTTGCCTAACTCGGAGGTACTGACTCTAAATTCGACATAATATGGGGAAGGGGTGAAATTAGTTGGGCCTAGAACAAACGAAGTTTTCAAGGAGGAGGTAAAACTTGAGTTCATGAGCTATGAAGCAGAAATCAGACTTAAATGGGCAAAACAAAGAAAGGAAGTAAGGGAAAGACAACACATGGAATGGCCTGGAGACAATACTGAAGGATAACATTGAGAGGCCCCGGGGCTTGACTAGAATGGTGAGAACATAGATGTTGAATAATAGTAGGAAACATGGTTATCCCCATAGCATTTTCCTGCTATGTGATCAAATTTGAATGTAAGATACAGCAATAGTCACTGATGAGAATATTTAGCAGGAATATTATAAAATAAAGAAGTTATTTTAAGGAGCTGGTCTGGCAGTTTAACTCATCTCTGCAAAAGATTGTCAAGCTTATTCTTCCTTAGTACAGGTTATTTTTTTCTAAATCAAACTCTTCATAGAATCCCAATATATACAGCATATACAAATCAAGCTGACCTGTTTGAAATTAGCATGGAGCAGAGACCATAGCCCAGCTCATGTTCACTGAGCTTCTTTCTCATCCATTGAGGCCCCACTGCTGAACTCAAGCTAAAACTAGATAAAGTCCTACTGAACAGATTGGAACTGGAGTGACCCTAAAGGAAATGAGGCAAAATAAATGAATCTAAGAGATTTGTAAACACACACACACACACACACACACACACAGAGTTATATCCAGGAAACAAAGTGGGGAGGGAGAGAATTACTAAAAGAAAAAGAATTACTAAAATGTTAGCCCAAGGAAATTAAAACCTAATGGTAAACTGGGAGATATTATCTCAACGTGTGCTTATCATTGGTAGGCAGTCAAACCAAGGAGCCCAGAAAGTAAAGACACTAATTAGGGCAGGACAAGGAAGCTTAAGCAGGTTTCTGTAGTCACCAACAGGACAAATCCGGATAGGCAGGTAAAACAGGAGCTGAGTAACAGTAGGCAATGGGCAGGCAAACAGCTAACCTCTGAAGTGCAGCAATGGATGTCCTAACAGGCAGGCATAGAATAGAATCCAGATAGTCTGCTGGCAAACAATAGGCAGAGGTTGGAGCAAGCAGTATACAACAGAAATCTACTCTTGGGGATTGGAATCAAGAAACCAATTAGCAATCCTATACAAGATCTGGCAATACAGTGCTAAACAAAGCAGGACACCAGACCTAAAGGAATTGGCCTATCAGATGAAGTCCATGAAGAGAGGCAGACATGGGCAAAGGAAAAGGGTACTCAAGACACACAGTTACTTCAACTAGTCTGTGAGATCAGAGTAGAACCAGAAGCAATAGATCCACATGATGCTGACTAAGCCACTGAAATACCGAAATACTACTTAAATCCTCACTGATTAGGAGCAGGACTGGTCACAGTGGGGAAAAATGAGCAACAAGGAAACACAATAATGGTTACTTACCTGCAGGTAAAAGTTAATGTGCTCAGTTGTGACAATTCCAGGGTTTGGGAAGCAGGCTACCAAGCAGCTAAAACACAACCCTATAAAAATTAGTCCCAGAGACAATAATGCCCATTCATCCTTTGGGTGAAAGTATTGAGACTGATAGAGGCCAAGAACTCGTAGGTTCATGCTTCCTATGGTTTTATACAGTATGCTGACAGCTAAATCTTTTATTTTATCTGGAGAATATGCTCCTTACAAAGAAGAGCCTTCCTTGTTCTACATTAACCAAAGCCCCAAAGTGATTTTCAAGAGTGATTTAACAGATTATAAATGGTAATTGTCCAATCTACACATTACTAAGACATATGTGCAGTAATAAACAGTGAGAGAAACATTTTTAATTTGCTTGTTAAAGTATGTGGATCAAAAGAAACACACATGGGTATTTATAGGGATGCTATTTATTTTATGAAGCTGAAGGTTTTGTATAATCAGTATAAGCAGTCTCTTTGAAGATGAGTATAGTTCAAAAGTGGACTACAATTATGCAATTAAAATCTATTGTCTCTTGTATTTGTGGTTTGTGTTTGTTTGCTGACCTTTAAAAAAGATAATTAATTGCATGACAATTAAGGAACATGTGTTTGACATCTGCAAAAAATAAAACGTTTTCATATCTGGTCATCAATAGTTAGGCAAAACAGGCTGGTGACTCAGTGGTTGAGCATCGAGCTATGAACCAGGAGGTCACGGTTTAATTCTCGGTCAGGGCACATGACTGGGTTGTGAGCTCAATCCCCCATGGAGGGTGTACAAGAGGCAGCTGATCAATGATTCTCTCTCATCATTGATGTTTCTATTTCTCTCTCCTTCTCCCTTCCTCTCTAAAATCAATAAAAGTGTATTTTAAAGAAACAAGCAAGTCTTAGAAATAGGTTTATTTTTATTTTGCAGGGATGGTACAATATCCGCAAATCAATAAATGTGATATATCACATAAACAAATTGAGAAATAAAAATCACATTGTCATATCAATTGATGCAGAAAAAGCATTTGACAAAATCCAACACCCTTTCTTGATAAAAACTCTCAGCAAAGTGGGAATAGAAGGATCATGCCTCAACATAATAAAAACCATATATGATAAACCCACAGCTAACATCATACTCAATGGGCAAAAACTACAGCCATTTCCCCTAAGAAAAGGAACAAGACAGGGATGCCCACTCTCACCTCTCCTGTTCGACATAGTACTGGAAGTACTAGGCATTGCAATTAGACAGGAAGAAAAAATAAAAGGCATCCAAATTGGAAAAGAAGAAGTAAAGCTGTCCTTATTTGCAGATGACATGATATTGTACATAAAAAACACAAAGGACTCCATTCCAAAACTAATTGACTTAATTAATGAATTTGGCAATGTAGCAGGATACAAAATTAATGCCAAGAAGTCTGTGGCATTTCTATACACTAATAGTGAAATTACAGAAAGAGAAACTAAAAAAGCAATCCCATTTACCATCGCACCAAAAAAATTAAGATACCTAGGAATAACCCTAACTAAAGAGGTAAAAGACCTATATGCAGAAAACTACATGACACTGAAAAAAGAGATAGAGGAAGATGTTAACAGATGGAAGAGCATACCATGCTCATGGATTGGGAGAATAAACATCATTAAAATGTCCATACTACCCAAAGCAATCTACAGATTCAACGCACTACCCATTAAAATACCAACGACGTATTTCACAGACCTAGAAAGAATTCTTCATAGATTCATCTGGAACAAAAAAAGACCACGGATAGCTACAGCAATTCTGAGAAAGAAGAATAAAGTAGGTGGGATCTCTATACCAGATTTCAAGCTATACTACAAGGCAACTGTTCTCAAAACATCCTGGTACTGGCACAAGAACAGACATATAGACCAATGGAATAGAATAGAGAACCCAGATACCCACCCAAACCACTATGCTCAACTAATATTTGACAAAGGAGGCATGAACATTCAATGGAGCCCAGAGAGCCTCTTCAATAAATGGTGTTGGGAAAATTGGAAAGATACATGCAAAAAAATGAAACTGGACCACCAACTTACACCAAGTACAAAAATAACTCAAAATGGATACAGGACTTAAACATTAGAAGGGAAACCATAAAAATACTAGAGGAATCCACAGGCAGCGCAATCTCAGATATAGGCCGAAAGAACTTCTTCACTTTATACTGCTCCAAAGACAATGGAAGCTAAAGAAAAAATAAACAAATGGGGCTACATCAAAATAAAAAGCTTTTGCACAGCAAAAGAAACCATCAACAAAACAATAAGAAAGATCACTGTATGGGAGAACATATTTGCAAATAGTATCACTGATAAAGGTTTAATCTCCAAAATCTACAGCCAACTTATACAACTTAATAAAAGGAAGATGAGCGATCCAATAAAAAAAATGGGCAAGGGACCTAAATAGAACCTTTTCAAAAGACGACAGAAGGAAGGCCAAGAGACGCATGAAAAAATGTTGAAAGTCATTAATCATCTGAGAGATGCAAATCAAAACGACAATGCAATACCATGTTACATCTGTCAGAATGGCAATCATCAACAAATCAACAAATGACAAGTGTTGGCGAGGATGCGGAGAAAAAGGAACCCTTGTGCACTGTTGGTGGGAATGCAGACTGGTGCAGCCACTGTGGAGAACAGTATGGAATTGCCTCAAAGAACTAAAAATGGATCTCCCATTTGACCCTGTAATCCCACTCTTAGGAATTTATCCTAAGAAATCACAAACACCAATCAGAAAGGATTTATGCACCCCTATGTTCATAGCAGCACAATTTACAATAGCTACAATTAGGAAACAGCCTAGGTGCCCTTGAGCAGATGAGTGGATCAAAAAACTGTGGTACATCTACACAATGGAATTCTATGCTGCCATTAAAAAGAAGGAATTCTTACCATTTGCAGCAAGCTTGTTGGAACTGGAGAGCCTCATGCTTAGCCAAATAAGCCAGTCAATGAAGGAGAAGCATCACATGATCTCACTCATTGGTGGATAATAAAGAACATTATAAACTGATGAACAAAAGGATAGATACAGAGGCAGTAAAGCTTCAAACAGACTGTGAAATTACCACAGGAAGATTAAAGTTAGGTGAGGTAGATAAGAGATCAATCAAAGGACTTGTATGCATGCATAGAAGCATAACCAATGAACACAGACACTGGGGGGTTGGGGTATGCCCAGGAGGGAGGGGGGGCAATGGGGAGATATGTATAAAAAACTTAATAAAAATTTTAAAAAAAGCGGCTAGTGTTGGATTTTTTCAACTTTTTGAGTAAAAATTTACTAGAAAGTTATAGTAACCAAGACTTTGTGATACTCTCATAAAAATAAACCAGAAATACTTATCATCAATTGATTTTGGACAAGGAAGCTATTTAATCCGATATAGTATTTTCAACAAGTGGTTCTGAGTCAATGGGGTATACACATAAATAAGAATGAAATTGGATCCCTACCTCACATTCTTTATAAAAATTAACTCAAAATAGATCAAAGATCTAAGTGGAAATATTAAATGTATAAAACTCTTAGAAGTAAACAGAGCTTTAAACATTTATGACTTTGGTTTCTTTTTTTAATATATATTTTATTGATTTTTTTTACAGAGATGAAGGTAGAGGGATAGAGTTAGAAACATTGATGAGAGAGAAACATCTATCAACTGCCTCCTGCACATCCCCCACTGGGAATGTGCCTGAAACCAAGGTACATGCCTTTGACCACATTCGAATCTGGGACCTTTTAGTACATAAGCTGATGCTCTATCCACTGAGCCAAACTGGTTAGGGCCTGACTTGGTTTCTTATAATACCAAAAGGTCAAGAAACAACAACAACAAAAAAAGAAAGATAAATTAAACTTCATTAAAATTAAATACTTTTGTGCTTCAAAGAATACCATCAAAAGTGAAAAGATAACCAATAGAAAAGATTTGGAAATCATATATCTGATAAGGGATTAGTGTTTAGACTATATAAAGAGCTCTCAGAACTCAACAATAAAAAGACAAACAATCCAATGTAAAAAAAGAGCGGGGGGGGGTGATGAAAGATTTTAATAAACATTTCTCAAAAGAAGATATGGATGGGCAATAAGAACATCAAAATATGCTCAGTATCATTAGCCATTAAGGAAATCAAATCAAACCCACAATGAGATATCATTTCACACTCACTCTAATGGCTATAATTGAGAAAATGGAAAATAACAAATGTTGACAAGGAGGTGGAAAATTGGAACTCTCATACAGAGCTGGTAAGAATGTAAAATGGTACAGCTGCTTTGAAAAATAGTTTGACAGTTTTTCAAAAAGTTAAGCATGGAGTTTCCATATGACTCAGCAATTTCACTTTTTTCACTTTTTTTTTTTTTGGCAATTTCACTCTTATATACCCAAGAGAACAGAAAACATGCCCTCACAAAAACTTTTATGCAAATATTCATGCCACAATTATTCTTAATAGTCAAAAGATTAAAATAACCCAAATCTTCATCAAATTATGAATGTATAAATGAAATGTGTTATATCCATACAATGGATTTTATTCAGCCATAATAAATGAAGAACTCATTCATGTTACCACATGGAAGAACCTTGAAAACAGTATGCTAAGTGAAAGAAGCCTGTCACAAGAAAATCTCCCTGTGATGGATGTGGTTGGCCTGGGGCTGAGGAGGCCGCCAACATGCTGCAGTCCAAGATCTCCAACCTGGGCTACTGGACTGTGGGGAAATCCTCATTGACAGTTCAGTTGGTTGAAGGCCAATTTGTTGACTACTACCATCCAACCATAAAGAACACTTTTACAAAATTGATCACAGTAAATTAACAAGAATATCATCTTCAACTTGTAGATACAACTGGGCAAGATGAATATCCCATCTTTCTTCAGACATACTCCATAGATACTCTTGTGTATTCTGTTACACCAATCAAAAGTTTTGAGGTGATTAAAATTATCCATGGCAAATTGTTGGACGTGGTGGAGAAAGTGCAAATACCTGTTAATGTTGGTTGAGAATAAAAAGATCTACTTATGGAAAGGGTGATCAGTTATGAAGAAGCGAGGGCGTTTAACAGAATCTTGAAAGGCAGCTTTTTTGAAATCTTCTGCTATAGAGTATCAAACTGCTGTTGATGTTTTCTGAAGGATAATTTTGGAGGCAGAAAAACATTGATGGGGCTGCTTCCCAAGGAAAGTCTTCTTGCTTGGTGATATAATTCAGCTGCAGGACTCGAGGACACGAGACCCATCCTGCCTGTAGACCCAAACTGCCCTTCATCCTCAAAGATAAGCTCTGTTTCATATTTTTTTTCTGTTAACCTGAAAGATTTATTTGGATCAGAGCTTTTCCCTACCTGCCTCCCTTTCAGATTATGTTGAATTCTTGACTCTGTCCACCTGAGTTCAGTTCCACTTTCAAATTTTAAGTAATCGGCCCTAGCCGGTTTGACTCAGTGGATAGAAGGGTCCAGCCTGAGGACGGAAGGTTCCCTGTCTGATTCCGGTCAAGGACAAGTACCTTGATTGCAGGCTCCTCCCCTGCCTGGGCCCTGGTCCGGGCTTCCATAGAAGGCAACCAATTGATGTGTTTCTCTGGAGTCAGTGTTTCTGTCTTTCCCTCTCTCTCCCACTCTCTAAAATCCAATGGAATATCCTCATCCCACCCCTCCCCCTTCCAGTGTCTTGTGTCTATTGGTTGTGCTTATATGCATGCATACAAGTCCTTTGGTTGATCTCTTCCTCCTCTCCCCCTCCTCTCCCCAACACTCCCCAGCCTTCCCGTTGTAATTTGACAGTCTGTTAGATGAGGATATGCGACAGGGGGTAGGGGAGGCTGGGGGAAAAAAAAAAGGAGATATATGTACTACTACATGTAATACTTTAAACAATAAAAGACGTTAAAAAAAACAATGGAATAATATCCTCAGGTGAGGGTTAACAACAACAAATTTTAAATATTCATATTTTCAATTTACATATTGTATTTCTTAATAATATTATGACCTGAATTTTATCAGCATTAATTTTTAAGTGTAGTTTGATGTTTAAAATGATGTAATCATCAAAGATGCATATTTACACTACTATTAACTAGGCTTCCATATCAGTGTTCATTTCATTGTGTTAAATGTGTACTTGTAATAAAATAGCTGCAAACCTTTGAAAAAAGTCACATATGATTCCATTTACATGACGTGTCCAGAATAAACAAATCCACAGAGACAAAATGAGATTAGTGATTCCCAGGGGCTTGGAGAGTAGTGACTGCTAGTGGGTATGAGGTATATGTATGTATGTATGTATGTATGTATGTATGTATTTGTTTATTTTTTGTTATCTTTTCAATACTGGTTTTATTTTTTTTACTTTATTTTTATTGATATGAGGTTTATTTTTCAGATGATGGATATATCCTGGAATTATAGAGTGGTATGCTTGTACAATTGTGTGAATATACTCATAACCACTGAATTGTATACTTTAAAAAGGTTGTGGCATGTGAATTATATCTCAATTTATAAAAAGACTTTTTGTATAATGAAGAGCCATGGAAAGCAGAGATAGTGTTTCCTTCCGGAGATTACTGCCCATTATAAATAATAAATTCAGAATTCCTCTTTCACAAGATATGGGCAGGTATCTTCTAGGTCTCCTTGCATCACCCTGTGGGAACTGGGGTTCAGGCAAGTGGTACAAATTCTAACACTCTAGTAACTGCTCCTGCTGATATTAATAAACTGTCTTTTGTCTCTGACCCTGGGGTCTTATGTCTTTTGCTACCATCTATGATATTGTGACTGGCAAACTTTTAACTTGGATATAAGATAAAATATTAGATTCTTCATTTACAATAGCCATAAAATTTAGTTCAACTTTTTCATTTTACATATTTCAAAGCTAAATCACATATCCATGTATTTAATTTCAGGAAAGCCTAAAAAGAAAAAAATCAATAGGAAGTAAAAATTGGTTTATTTATGGAATGGGTTTAATCAAACCTTGACAAGTTTGTCCTTAAGTTGTTAGCATTTGTCATGCCATATGTCTTTTTGTGCATTACACCCATAATAGAGTACCATTTTAAATATGCAATTCCAAAGCATATTCTCTGACTTTTTCTTGCTTGTATCTGCTAACCTAAAACCTTCTTTTTTTCACGCCTAATAGCATCTTAGAAGGACTAAAGAGAAAGAGAACTGTAATGAAGATTATTGGTGTATATAGAGATTTCTGATCAATTTATCATTGATTATTAGAAAAAATGGTGTTCTTATGAAGAATAATTTAGAATGCTTCTTAAAGTGTATCATAATTTCATGATAACTTTTATAAGATAGATATCTGCTAAGTGATACAGTACTTGATAATGAGTTTGGTTATCTCACTACTTTGGTACCCTGGTTCGTACATATCATTAGGGATGGTTCTAGTTCTTGGCAAACAATACATTTATAGTTTGATTTTTTAACTGTCCTTACATTTCAGAGTTCTCATATATAACCTTATGTTCAATGATGGCTTATCTTATAGCATCCTATCAAGACTGACTTTTAATTTGTATAACACACTCTGCAAGATCATGGGCATCATATTATGACAAAAAAAATAACATTTCTGCTGACTTTTTTCTATAAGCAGCACTTTATAAAGTTTTTTTTTAATTCTATGTAAAATGGATTTTAAGACTTTAGGCAAAAAAATCTAAATTGATGAATAAATTAAGTAAAAAATAATAAGTGCTAATACTTTATACAGTATTATTAATTCAGCAATATTCTAGGGCTTAATATATTTCTTTACCTTGGTTGGGTCACTATGGGTCTGACTGAATTTGCTCCTTCAACATTTCATTTCCGCTGTAATAATTTTAGCACATTTTATTGTACTTATTTATATTGTTTACCATCCTCCAAACTGCAAATTCCTCAGGATAAGAAATGTGTTTTCTTTGTTTTTAAGGCCCTAGCACTTATACCAGTGCTTAGAGCAGAGTATTTGAAAATAAATGTTAATTCCCCAGACAGATCAGACCTTTAGAAAAGGAACTCACAGTCAACTAGATTTTGGCAAAAATTCAACTTTTAAGTTTATATTAGATAATATATATTTATAGGGACCTTACTTTGTATTAATGTATCCACAACCTGAAATAATAACTGTCATACTCTGAATTGTATCCCCACAAAATTTGAATGTTAAAACTTTAACCCACAGCATCTCAGAATGTGACTATTTGAAGATAGGGCCATTAAAGAGGTGATTTAGTTAAAATGAGGTCATTAGTGTAGGCTCTAATTCAATGATTTCTGCTCTTATAAAAAGAAATTATGAGAGGGACACACAGAAGACCATGTGAAGATACAGAGAAAAGATGGCCATCTGCAAGCTGAGAAGAGAAGCTTGAGAAGAAACCAACCAACCCTGCTACTTTGATCTTAGACTTCTACCCTCCATAACTGTGAGACAGTAAATTTCCATTAACACCACTCATTCTGTGGCATCCCTAGACACTGATATAGTAGCCGGCAAATAATACAATAACTAAATATGTTTTGGTAAATATGAAATTTAAAAAAGAAACCTCATGTTCCTGTGGGAATATTTATACACACTCCATTAGAGCCTCCCCTCCACCACAAAATATGTAACTTCAGAGTGACCCAGTATTTATTTTTCCTCTAATATTGTTTACATAATTTTGCACATGCACTGACAATTCTTTATTCTTTAGCTCTCCTCTCTAGGTTTCATAGTTCTTTTATGTGGTCGTTAATCCTCACCTGAGGATATTTTTTCCATTGATTTTTAGAGAGAGTGGAAGAGAGAGGAAAATACAGACAGAAATATTGATGTGAGAGGGACACATTGCTTGGTTGTCTCCCCACACACCCTGACCAGGGCTGGGTATCGAGCCTGCAACTAAGGTACCTTCCCTTAACCAGAATCAAACCTGTTTTCCACAGGTAAACACTACTCACTGAGCCAAATCAGCTAGGGCCATAGTTTTTTTTTTTTTTAACAACATAATCCCACAGCTCCTGGGAGGAATCCCGAAAATGACAATTTATTTCCCCATAACACCTCTTATACTTTCTAAAGCAACTTCTACTTCTGTGTAACCATGGGCTATCATCTACTTCTCATGTGTTACTGACTTACTAGCACAAGATTTGAGCCAGGAACATATCTTAGAAAACTATGAATGATAGATGGAAACAGTGAATACACAAGAAGAGTTAGTTCTCTTATGAAATCTTGTCATTCTTCATGTTTAATTTTGTCATCAGAATTGACAATTTTATCGTTGGAAAGGGCTAATATAGTAGTCTTTATGAAGGAGACAATGGTTTTTATAATGTGATTTTTTTTCTGGGAAAATTAGAAGGAATGAATAAAAATATTCATAGCTATTCTCAAAATAAAGTAATATGTTCCAATCTTTTAAAGTTAGCATATTTCTAGTACCATATACCCAATTCTGGGGAGCCCTGTACAGAGTTGCTTTGATAAAGTAACAAAACACATTAGCAGATTTCTCAGAAGAGTATTTATAGCTATAGCAAAATATTCATATGCCATCAAATTTAGCTTAAGAATACATAACTGGGATTCCATAAATACACAGATGAATTAATTCTCAAATTTACAGGTGAATGTTCATAACAGCTTTATTTATATAGCTAAAAACCAGAAACAGTACAAACGTCCATCAAGAGGTGAATGAATAAACTAATTGTTGTATATGCATTCCATGGACAACTACTCTTCAACTAAAGTGAAAGAACTATGGATACACACAATATGGATAAATCTCAAAATAATTATACTGAGTGACAGAAGCCAAACCAAAGGAGTGCATGTTGTATGATTCCATTTATTTAGAATACTAGAGAATGTCAACTAATCTCTAGTGTCAAAAGCAGATCTGTGGTTTCTGTATTAGGGAAGGCATGTGGGGAGAGGCAGAAGGATATAAAAAAACATTTTGGGGTAAGGGATATGTTTATGACTGTGGTGATGGCTTCCAAGGAGTATATGTACATATTTTAAAACTTGTCACCCTAGTCGGTTTGGCTCTGTGGATATAGTGTTGGCCTGCGGACCAAAAGGTCCCGGGTTCGATTCCAGTCAAGGGCACATACCTTGGTTACAGGATCCTCCCTGACCCAGGGAGCCTGTGCAAGAAGCAACCAACTGTTGTGTTTCTCTCACAATGATGTTTCTCTCTGTCCATCTGTCTTCAACTCTCTCTAAAAGATCAATGGAAAAATAACTTCGGGTGAGGATTAATAACAAGAACAAAAATTGTTGAATTGTACACTTTAAATATGTTCAATTCATTGTATCAGTTATACAAAAATTATAAAACCAATAAGTGCCATTTGTGAAATAAAGTTGCCCAGCATTACAGATTCCACTTTATCTCCTGTGTTCTGAAGAACCTAAATTGTTTCCTTCAAAACCAACAGAACAAAGGCATAACATTTCCAGGCATTGAGCAAGGTTTAGGAGCTGGACAATGGAGCTAAAAGTTACAGTTGACCCCTACCCCAAGACTGGTTAGCTAGGGAGATAAAACCTGAAACAAAAAGAAACTCTAGGAAAAAGAGGGACATATGTTCTAAATGAAGTAATATTGGCAAAATGTTCATAATGCAAATAGCTGAATGATGGGATTTGAAATTTATTATAGAAAGCATGTTATTAGTTTAGCATATGAGTTAACAAAATAACTAAATATGCTTAGAAGTCGTCTGCTGGCAATGGAATTGTGGCAAGAAGGGTCAGCCACTCTTATTAAATTTGTACCCAGCTTGTGTATTGCTTTGTTAAAAATAAAACCAATTTTTCAGAAAGCCGACATCAGGCATAAGTAAAAAAGTGTTCTTCCATTATGTGAAGTTACTGAGTTATATAAATCGGTTAATGATTCATGCAGTAAATTTAGCCATTTTAATAATCACTTCTGAAAGCTGAAGGTTTTTTTAAAATTCTGATTTATTCATATTTTTACAATTTTGGTAGAAGAAAAGAATTCTAAATGTAGAGATTATAAGTACTCAGTTACTTGAAACTGTTAGGCTTTTACTTAAGATGAATAATTTTGGTAAGGCTTTATGAGATGAAAAGAATTGTTGACAAGTTCCTTATAAATATATATCAAATATCTTGTACTTCTAGTTGAAGAATATTTTTACTATATTCTATATTATTCTTTTCTTTCCTTGCATATTGGGGAGAAAATTTTCAGAATAGGAGAGAATTCAAAACAGGGAAAATAATATTTTTATACTTTCTCTTCGTATTATTGTACTTTGGGGAAAACTTTGGCCACCATAAGAGAAATTTAAAAAAAGTCTTAAAGTCTATAAATTTGAGAAACTTGAGATTCTGAGGATTCAGAAAAAGGGTTCTGAATTCATAGTACATTTAAGCGAATTGCTCCAAATAGTACCCTCTCCGACTAAAGCAGTGATTCTCAACCTTTCTAATGCTGTGACTCTTTAATACAGTTCCTCATATTGTGGTGATCCCCCAACCATAAAATTATTTTCGTTGCTACTTCTAACTGTAATTTTGCTGTTATAAATCAGTTATCAACCTGGTCGCCTAAGACCATCGGAAAACACAGATATTTACATTATGATTCATTAACAGTAGCAAAATTAGAGTTATGAAGTGCAACAAAAATAATTTTATGGTTGGGGATCACCACAACATGAGGAACTGTATTAAAGTGTCGTGGCATTTGAAAAGTTGAGAACCACTGCTATAGGCACCTGTCCCTGGAAAGTTGATTTTCTTCATAGTTACAGAGTTTTCCGACTTTAGCTTTCTGAGTAATAACTTGAAAAGGCCCAATAACACTCTAATTCGAGTTAAAGTAATGGTTCAAAAGAGCTTTAGAGATTGACTTTCAGGTAAGATAAGAAGGGGCAGAGTGTCCAAGAGAAACAGAAATAGATAGAGGAAGGCAATGCAGGGCAAATGTCAAAGACATCCTGACAATAAAAATGAAAAGATGGTGACAAAAGAGACAGAAAGATAGATGGTGCCAGATAGAGGAAGGAGAATGGTGAGGAGACACAGAGAAAGAGAAAGATTGAGGAAACTATAGAAAGAGCTAGGCATAGAGATAGGGACAGACAAGCAAAAACAGAAACAGAAAGACCAAGACAAGTGTTAAGATGAAAGCTTCTTCTTTATTAATAAAAGTAGGGTTAGTTTAGGAAATTTCCCCAATAGTTGAGAAAGGGGAAATCCATTCATTCAACACAATTTTAAAGTAATTACTATGGCAAGGTTCTGCTAGGCCTTGTGTAAAAGTACAAGCCTTCAGTCCCCTAGGCAGAGGAAGAGTGTGATAAGGGTCACTAACAAATGGAAAGTGCTTCTTAATCCAGGGAAGGAAAGAATGCAGTCCACTGGAGGCTGGGAGTGGGGAGTTGTCACATTGTAGCTGGAGCTGAAGGATGAATAGGATTTAAAGAAGAAAGGGGGAGAAATTTTCAAATAGGAAGCACATTAGCAAAAACTTTGAGCAACGGAAACAAGGTAAATGTTCAGGAAAGAAGGAAGGGTAGAATTTGGCCCAGAGTTTAAATTATAAGTAGGGGAATGGTGGGAGAAAGTTAAAAAATCATTTTGTGTGCAAGAGGAGTGGTTGAAGGTAAGCCTGAAAGGCAAGTGAAGGTTTTTGGATGAGAGAGTGTTAGAGAGTGGGAATTTTTGAGCATGCCCCATTCCAGAGAGGCCATGGGCTATTCCCCAGGTAGAGTTGTCAGTGCTGACATCAGGCCAGGCCTTGAGATACAGTCTCATGGCCCCTTCCCAGCACATAGGCCTTCTTTCATAGAACACTGTCAGCTTTCTGAAGAACAAGATGACCCTGTAAATAACATGGTCGTCAACTCTGATGTTGCTTGGGAAAAATTGTTTTGTCTCAGGTTGTTCGCTCTGCAAAAAAGGATGTGGTAAATGTGCTTAAAAGTGGTCCTACACAAAGGGTCACTGCTGCTCTCTGGACTCCCTGCATGGAGAAAGGCAGAGCAGTCGCTGGCCAGCTCAATAAATCCCTGCTTACTTATTACCACTTAGCAGCCTCCGTGGTCATTTGCAACTGGTCACTCACGTTCACTCCACAAGTTTGTGAGTGGGAAGAATTCAGAGGACAGGAATTAAAACCTGGAAATGAAGATGTGAAGGAAACTGTTTCAGGTGAGTCGTATCTACTGTCTCATGAGCATCTCGTCCTCTCTGTCCCCCAGTGTCCTAGTCATTACTGCTCAGTTCAGTAATTGTCTAAAGTCTTGATTAAAGGTAGAGGATAAGTGCAAGGGGGAACTTGAAGACAGCCTGTAGCTTTGTAATCTAGAGGATGGTGATGTCATTAACAGGAATTGGTTTGGAGGAGATAGTTTTAGTTTTTGATTTGTAGTTTCAGAGATGCTAGTGCAACATTTTAATGATGTCCAGGAAGTGATTGCCTTGTGCATCTAGACATTTGGAGAGAGTTGGATGCTATAAAACCTGGAAGTGAATTTTGATGTGTTCCAGGAGATTGGCATTTCAGGGCTCCATGGGAAGAGTATTTTTAACCTTAAGTTCTTTTTTACTTAGCCTCTGGAACCAGGTGCTAAGATATCATGCTTCTCAGTAGTAAATTTAAATTAGCTTTGCCCTCCTATGTGACTGTCACTAGCTTTACTAAAACACCCTCCCAGACCCAGAGGGAAAGGGGATGGGGAATAGACAGTCATGAGATCTAGGCAGTGGTATGCAATGAAGTGCTCTCTTTTTCCAGGAGAGCATGGCGCCTCCCTGCCTGGATGGGTTACTCCTGTGGTGGGCAAACTGTGGCTCGCGAGCCACATGGGGCTCTTTGGCCCCTTGAGTGTGGCTCTTCCACAAAATACATGGCCTGGGAGAGTCTATTTTGAAGAACTGGCATTAGAAGATGTTTAAGTTTAAAAAATTTGGCTCTCAAAAGCAATTTCAATCGTACTGTTGATATTTGGCTCTATTGACTGAGTTTGCTGACCACTGGGTTACTCCAACTGATGAGCACAGAATAATTAGTAGATGGTTTGAGAATACGTGTGGCACTGTGAGATGGCTGTGTCCATTCATGCTGTCTTATTTTGATCTTGCAGCTAGGAAGAGGGTATTCTGATGACTTTTTAAAAATTTCTCACCTGAGGATATGTTGTTTTTTTCCATTGACTTTTATAGAAAGAGACAGGAAGGGGGAGAACAAGTGAGAGAGAGAAACATCAATGTGAGAGAGAAACATAGATTGGCTACCTCCCATACGTGCCTTAACTGGGGATTGAATCCACAACTTGGGTATGAGCCCTGACCAGGAATCAAACCTGAGACCTTTTGGTGTACAGGATGATGCTCCAACAAACTGAGACACTTGGCCAGGGAGAATTCTGATGATTTTTACAGAACAGATAGGAATACAGTACTTAAAATGACTGAAGACGAAACCCTACTGTGTCCACATGGATACTTGCTTCTTCATTAGTCCTCAGCCCTTCATAATCTGGGGCTGGGAGAGGGCTTGAGGTGAATGGGGGAGACCAGATACAGAAACACTTGCCTATATCAGCACCTGTCTTCACCTGTTTTTCACCATAGTATCCTTTAATTTCCTCCTTCTCTCTTCCACAATATTGCAAACCTTTGCTTCTCTCTGTCCCCAAGACCTGTAGAGTGTTTACCACTACTGCATTCAGTATAAAGTATCTCTTATGCACTTAAAAAATATGTATAGCATTATTATTTGAAACCTGTAGATGCCATTAATGGGGAAAAGGTGGCTGGATCTTCTGCAAATAATTTCTTTCACTCTGCAGACTGCTGGGTACCTTGAAGCAGTTGATCTAGCAGAGTGAATCTCAACTGTTAAAATACTATAACTAAATGACTTCAGAGAGATTTTCAAGTGTACAGATGCATAGGCCCACTTTATAATTCTTTTTATAATTTTTTTAAAATTAATGTATTACATGTATACATATCTTCCCACTGCATCACCCCCAGGCATACTCTAATCTCCCAGTGTCTTGTGTTCATTGGTTATGCTTATATGCATGCATACAAGTCCTTTGGTTGATCACTTATCTACCACACCTCTCCCTAAACTTCTTGCTGTAATTTGACAGTCTGCTTGATGCTTTACTGCCTCTTTATCTATTGTTTTGTTCATCAGTTCGTAATGTTCTTTATTATCCATAAATGAGTGAGATCATGTGGTGTTTCTCCTCCATTGACTGGCTTATTTCACTTAGCATAATGCTCTTCATCCAGGTTGCTGCAAATGGTAAGAATACCTTCTTTTTTATGGCAGCATAGAATTCCATTGTGTAGATGTACCATAGTTTTCTGATCTACTCATCTGCTGACTGGCACCTAGGCTGTTTCCAAATTGTAACTATTGTAAATTGTGTTGCTATGAACATAGTGGTGCATAAATTTTTCCGATTGGTATTTCTAGTTTCTTAGGATGTATTCCTAAGAGTGGTATTACTGGGACAAATGGGAGTTCTATTTTTAGTTTTTTGAAGATACCATACTGTACTCCACAGTGGCTGCATCAGTGTGCATTCCCAACAGCAGTGCACTAGGGCTCATTTTTCTCCACATCTTCCCCAATACTGGTCCTTGGTTGAATTGCTGATTATTGCCATTCTGACATTTGTGACTTTGAGCATGTTTTCATGTGTCTCTTGGCCTTCCTTCTGTTGTATTTCAAAAAAGTTCTATTTAGGTCCGTTGCCCATTTTTTTTATTGGATCATTTATCTTCCTTTTTTTAAGTTGTATAAGTTGACTGTAGATGTTGAAGATTAAACCTTTATCAGTGATAACATTTGCAAATATGTTCTCCCATACAGTGGGCTTTCTTGTTGTTTTGCTGTTGGTTTCCTTTGCTGTGCAAAAGCTTTTTATTTTGATATAGTCCCATTTGTTTATTTTTTCTTTAGCTTCCATTGCCCTAAGAGCAGTATCAGTGAAGAAGTTCTTTCGGCATATGTTTGAGATTGTGCTGCCTGTGGATTCCTCTAGTATTTTTATGGTTTCCCATCTAAGTTTAAGTCCTGTATCCATTTGGAGTTTATTTTTGTGTATGGTATAAGTTGGTGGTCTAGTTTCATTTTTTTTGCATGTATCTGTCCAATTTTCCCAACACCATTTATTGAAGAGGCTATCTTGGCTCCATTGTATGTTCATGCCTCCTTTATCAAATATTAATTGAGCATAGTGGTTTGGGTGGATATCTGGATTCTCTATTCTATTCCATTGGTCTATGTGTCTGTTCTTGTGCCAGTACTAGGCTGTTTTGAGAACAGTTGCTTTGTAATATAGCTTGAAATCTGGTATTGAGATTCCACTTACTTTATTCTTCTCAGAATTGCTGTGGCTATTTGGCATCTTTTTTTGTTCTAGATGAATCTTTGGAGAGTTCTTTCTAGGTCTGTGAAATATTTCTTTGGTATTTTAATTGGTAGTGCAGTGAATCTATAGATTGCTTTGGGTAGCATGGACATTTTAATGATGTTGATTTTCCCAATCGATGAGCATGGTATGCTCTTCCATCTGTTTACGTCTTCCTCTATCACTTTTTCAGTGTCCTGTAGTTTTCTGTGTATAGGAATTTTACCTACTTAGTTAGTTTTATTCCTAGGTATCTTAATTTTTTTGGTGCTTTTTAGTCTCTCTTTCTGTAATTTAACTATTAGTGTATAGAAATGCCATAGATTTTTTAGCATTAATTTTACATCCTGCTACATTGCTGAATTCATTATTAAATCTATTAATTTTTGGATGGGGTCCTTTGGGTTTTTATGTATAGTATCATGTCATCTGCAAACAAGGACAGCTTTACTTCTTCTGTGCCAATTTGGATGCCTTTTATTGTTTCTTCTTGTCTAATTGCAATGGCTAATACTTCCAGTCTGTGTCAAAGAGGAGTGGTGAGAGTGGAAATCCCTGTCTTGTTCCTATTCTCAGGGGAAATGGTTTTAGTTTTTGCCCATTGAGTATGATGTTAGCTCTGGGTTTATCATATATGGCTTTTATGATGTTGATGTATGATCCTTTTATTCCCACCTTTCTGAGAGTTTTTATCAAGAAAGGGAGTTGGGTTTTGTCAAATGCTTTTTCTACATCAATTGTTATGACTATGTGATATTTATCTCTCAATTTGTTTATGTGAGGTATCACGTTTATTGATTTGCGTATATTGTAGGATCCTTGAATTCCTGGGATAAATCCTACTTGTTCAAGGAAGGAAGGAAGGAAGGAAGGAAGGAAGGAAGGAAGGAAGGAAAGAAGGAAGGAAGGAAGGAAGGAAAGAAAGAAGAACGAAAGAAAAAAGAAATAAAGAAAGTCATGGTAAAAGAGAAAAGAAAGAGAATAAGAAAGAAAAGGGGAACAAATTATATATATGAGGAGAAAACTCCAATAGAACAGCCACTAATCCCAACAAATGTCAGCAACAAGTACCTGGACATTAATACAAACTATAAATAACAACCAATATCAAGGGAGGTGAGGGAAAACAGAGGTAAAAAACAAACAAAAACAAAGCAAACAAAAAGCAAGTAGAATAAGCAAAAATAATCTCACCCAAAAAAGTATAAAAAATTGATATAATCACCGTTCAGGCAAACAACAACAAAAGGACATAGAGAAAAACAATTTTTTGATAGTGAAGACAGAGAAGAGAGAGGTGTGTATGGACTTGGAGTAGGGGATTTGAAATTAGATATATAAGTGGGGTGAAATTTTAACCAGTTAAAAAGAAAGAATAGGGAAAATCTAAATTTGGAAAAGAATAAGAGAAACAGGACAAGAAAATGGGAAAAGTTAGGAAGAGAATGTTGGCATAAAGGTAGAGTTGAGATAGAGTAAAATGATGCTAAAGGAAAGATGAAAATAGAATGTAGAACTCTAATCCCAAAGTAAAATAAAGAGAAAATAAAATGACACTTTTTTTTTCAAAAAGGCAAAATAGTAGTAGTAGTAATAATATTGGTTGAAAATAAAAATATTATAATTAAAAAGGTAAAATCAATTGAGAAAAAAAGAAAAAATAGTTTTTGAATTAAAAGATGAAAAAATAAAAAATAAAAAATAAAAAAATAAAAATAAAAGAATAGGCAGTAGTGGAGGTCATTCACTCCCTCTATTGTTCTGTTTGGCATGCCTGTTTCCCAGTTGGGATGATATTGCAGTTACCTGCGTTCCACTGTTGCCGAGTGTTGTAAGCCAGTCCTGCTTTTTAAGCAGGTGGTGTGTCTTAATCTCTTTATTCTTTTATGATTATGGGAGAGTCAACTTGTGAGTCATCCCCTGGGTGGCAATGTTTCAGAATTGCCCTCTGAGACTATAAGTCCTCTCTAGCCTGTGCTCAGATCCTGCTTTCTCTGTGGTACTCAATACCAGTTTGTGGGAGTGGGTTGCCCCAGAGCTGCTTCTCTGATGGTTATTCTGTGCTCTGATCCCCAGGTTCCAGAAAAACAACTTTCCCCTGCAGTCTCTTAGGATGTCCTCAATTGGGTGATTTTATGTATTGGGTTTAGCAATCAGAAGCCAGAGTCTCAAGAGGAAGGAATACATTCTGTGGACTCCCCCTTCCCTGGTCCTATCCAAGCAGCTGAGAAACTTTAATCACTCCCAGGCTGTCCTTCTGCCTCAGTTCAAAATGGGTTGCTTTCTAGAGCTCCCCTCTGTTAATAGCTCTGAGGGCCCCCTTCCACATTCAGTGATCATGCCCTGCCCAACATTCACAGATTTCTCTAGGTGCAGCTTTTCTCCAGTCCAGTTCCCACAGTGTGCACGTCTCTCTGTTCTGTGGGACCAGAGACCTCACCTTATCCCAGGCGACATCTAACCTTTCTGTGTGGAGTGTGCAGGTCCTCTGAATCCAAGTATTTGCGCAGATTGCGAAGCGGTGTTCTGGGTCTCCTGGCTGTTCAGTGGGTGCTGCAGCTGTAGCTTTTTAGGCTGTTGTAAACATGCACTTTCCCCTGCAAGATGGCGTGGTCTCTGGGTTTGTGCTAGTGGCTTCAGGAGACAAAAACCCTGTGGCAGTGGGGCAGCCTGGTCAGGGGAGCCCCGTCTAGCAGTCCCCCACCTTCTCCTGGAGGATAGCTGTCCCTTAACTTGCCAATAAACACTCCCAGTGCGACCCTCAGCTGTTCTCTCTGTCTGCTCAGTGACAAGGCTCCGGACATGTTCATCTATTTCACTGCCATTTTTTCCGCCCCACTTTATAATTCGTTTGGTTTGGAGAGTGGGATTAAAAGTGGGGCCCTTGTATGTTTAACAAGGATCCTGAGATGATTCTTATTCATATTAAATGTGTTACCAGCAAATTGAATTATTTTCACCCTGTTAGATTCTATAGCCTTAAGTCTTATTCCTTAATTTTATTAGCAATAATCAATCATTTTAATGAGCATGAGATTCACAAAGAGAAACATGTTAATGTGCATATTCTCAGGCCCCATCCCATAGCTACTCTATCAGATTCTCTGAACACAGGGCCCTGGAATCTGCAATTTTATAAACACCACAGTAACTTGCAGTGCTCTAATGCATAAACCACATTTTGAGAAACACTGATCAAAATCTGGGAAGTTGAAGTTTGCCTCTGTTGTCAGGAGGGACATGATTTGGGGCACAGTGGAAAGATTTGATCAGCTGTTCACTGCAGTTCAGTGGACCTAAAAGGCCGTGGTTGGAGTCTTAGCGTCAGTAATGTACTTAGCTGTGGTTACAGCCTAGGCAAATGAGGCCAGATGGCAGTTGGAGAAGACTGCTAATAAGTTAAACTTGGTAAAAGGTCAGGCCACCAACGGGCCCACACAAGTTCCTTTTTTATTTGGAGATATGGATAGGAGTAATAGGAAAGATCTGAAATATAAGAACTTTTGCTTTGACTTCTCAAATCCCTCTTTATTTCTCTCTGGGGTTAAGTCGTTTCCTCTGTAACAGTATCAGAATTGACTCCTGGATATTATTAATCATTAAATTATGTTAGGAATGCATTTGAAATGCAAGAACAAGGTGTACCATGTAGACACTGTTGAAAAATGTACTTAAACTTTTTTTAAGTGAGGGAGGAATATTTTTTTAGTGGTAGTTGAAAAATGAAGGAAATGTTTATATTGGTCATACTTTGTATTTTGAGAAACCAAGTCATTATTTTATAGTAACTGTCCTTCAACTGAGAAAAGCCATGTAAGGTCGGGCTGGTTGCTTTTCTGTTAATGGGTTAGCCAGAGGGCATAGCTCCTATTGGCATTTTAAACAGAGTTTGAGATTTCCTACTCACGCTAGTTTTCTGTTATTATTTAAGGCTTTGACTATTTTTTTGTTGATTAAGGTATTACATATGAGTCCTTATTCCCCATTGCCTCCCTCAACTCCCACTCATGCCCTCACCCCCTCGAGTCTGTGTCCATTGGTTAAGCTGATATGCGTGCATACAAGTCTTTTAGTTGATCTCTCCCCTTACCCTCACCCTCCCCTACCTTCCCTCTAAGGTTTGATGGTCTGATCCATACTTCTCTGTCTTTGGATCTGTTTATATTCATCAGTTTATGTTGTTCCTTATATTCCACAAATGAGTGAGAGCATGTGATAATTTATCTTCTCTGACTGGTTTGTTTCACTTAGCATAATGCTCTCCAGGTCTATCCATGCTGCTGCAAATGGTAAGAATCCTTTCTTTTTTACCACAGCATAGCATTCCATTGTGTAGATGTACAACCGTTTTTTAATCCACTCATCTGCTGAAGAGCATTTAGGCTGTTTTGAAATATTAGCTCTGTTAAATTGTGCTGCTATAAACATAAGAATGCATATATCCTTTCTGATTGGTGTTTCTAGTTTCTTGGGATATATTCCCAGAAGTGGGAACACTGGGTCAAATGGGAGTTCCATTCTTACTTTTTTGAGGAAACTCCATACTGTTCTCCACGGTGGCTGCACCAGTCTGCATGACCATCAGCAGTGCAGTAAAGTTCCTTTTTCTCTGCATCCTCTTCAGCACTTGTTGTTTGTTGATTTGTTGATGATTGCCATTCTGTCAAGTGTGGGAAGGTACTGCATTGTCATTTTGATTTGGATCTCTCAGATAATTAGTTTATTTGAGCATGTTTTTATATGTCTATTGACCTTCCTTCTGTCTTTTTTCAAAAAGTTTCTATTTAGGTCCCATACCCATTTCTTCATTGGATTGTTTATATTTCTTTTGTTGAGTTGTATGAGTGGTTGGAGATGAAACTCTTATCAGTGATAACATTGGAAAATATGTTCTCCCATGTAGTGGTCTTTCTTGTTGTCTTTTTGATGGTTTCTTTTGCTGTGCAAAAGCTTTTTGTTTTGATGTAGTCCCATTTGTTTATGTTCTCTTTAGTTTCCATTGCCCTAGGAGCAGTATCAGTGAAGAGGTTCCTTCAGCATATGTCTGAGATTTTTCAGCCTGTGGATTCCTCTAGTATTTTTATGGTTTACTGTCTTATGTTTAAGTCCTTTAGCCATTTTGAGTTTATTTTAGTGTATGGTGTAAGTTGGTGGTCTAGTTTCATTTTTTTTGCATGTATCTGTCCAATTTTCCCAACACCATTTATTGAAGAGACTGTCTTGACTCCATTGAATGTTCATGCCTCCTTTGTCAAATATTAATTGGGCATAGTGGTTTGGGTTGATTTCTGGGTTCTCTATTCTATACCATTGATCTATATGTTTGTTCTTGTGCCAGTATCAGGCTGTTTTGTGAACAGTGGCTTTGTAATACAGCTTGATATGTAGTATTGATATCCCAAATACTTTGTTCTTCTTTCTCAGGATTGCTGAAGCTATTTGGAGTCTTTTTTATTCCAGATGAATTTTTGGAGAGTTCATTATAGGTCTTTGAAATATGCCATTGGTATTTTAATGGGGAGTGCATTGAATCTATAGGTTGCTTTGGGTAGAATGGATATTTTGATGATGTTGATTCTACCAATCCATGAACATGTTATGTTCTTCTATCTGTTTATGTCTTCCTCTATCTCTTTTTTCAGTGACTTGTAGTTTTCCGTGTATAGCACTTTAACCTCTATAGTTAAGTTTATTCCTAGGTATCTCAATTTTTTTGGTGTGATGGTAAATGGGATAGCTTTTTTAGTCTCTATTTCTGTAAGTTCACTATTGGTGCATAGAAATGCCATAGATTTCTTGGCATTAATTTTGTATCCTGCTGCATTGCCTAATCCATTTATTTAATCTAATAATTTTTTGATATAGTCTTTAGAGTTTTCTATGTACAGTATCATGTCATCTTCGAATAAGGACAGTTTTACTTCTTCTTTTCCAATTTGGATCCTTTTATTTCTTCTTATCTGATAGCAATGGCTAGTACTTTCAGTACTGTGTCGAACAAGAGTGGTGAACCTGAGCATCCCTGTCTTGTTCTTGTTCTTAGGGGAAATGGTTTTAATTTTTGTCCATTGTGTGTAATGCTGGCTATGGGTGTATCATATATGGCTTTTATGATGTTGAGGTATGATCTTTCTATTCCCACCTTGCTGAGAGTTTTTATCAAGAAAGGGTGTCAGATTTTTGTCAAATGCTTTTATATATATATATATATATATATATATATATATATATATATATATATATATA